>VMDO01014635.1:0-53885 GCA_007922755.1 Pedetes capensis | reverse complement strand
TATGGATATTATTCTATCACTGACAACATTGTATTTCATGACAGATCTTGAAATGTCTTTTTTGATGATGAATGCAACCCCATTTCTCTTTAGTTTATCATTCCCAGCATAGTAGACCTTATGACTGTCTGACTCAAAATGGCCTATGCCAGTCCATTTTAGCTCACTGATGCCTAGAATGTCAATGTTTATGCGATCCATTTCTCTTTTAACAATTTCTAACTTGCCTAGAGTCATACTACGTACATTCCATGTTCCAATTATTAATGGATGTTTACAGTTGTTTCTCCTCATTTTGAGTCGTATCACATCATCATGTTGAGCACCCTGGGGTTTTACTCCATTTCCCTCATCACGGTAGACTCTACTTGAAGGAGGCAACTCTTCCTCAGTAGTCTTTTGAGTGCCTTCCAACCTGGGGGCCTCATTTTCAGGCACTATATCTGACAGTGTTTCTTTGCTATCCATAGGGTTTTCAATGGCTAGTTGTTTCGGGAGTGGCTCGTCACGTCCTACTCCCTGGCACCATGGCACAACTCCCTTAATCCCAGCTACTCAGGAGGAAGAGGCAAGAAGATTGTGAGTTTGAGGACATAGGCAGCCTGCACAACTTAGTGAGACCCTGTCTCAAAATGATAAAAATAAGGGAACAGGGTTGGTGATGCAACTCAGAGATAGAGCACTTGCCTAGCATGCACAACTCTCAGTACTGCAAAACAAATAAATTAATTAAAATAAAAAAATAAAAGTGAAATCAATACACTTTATTTTGATGTTGTTGTTGTTGCTGCTGTTGTTGTTAGGTACCATAGAGTCAAGACTGACCCATAGCAACCCTCATATATTTTTCAATCGCTGATTGTTTTTCAGGATTGCTTTGGGAGTAGATGGCCACATCCTTCTCCCATTTTTGCCACACTGGGGATTGAAACAAGGGCCTCAGAGAGCACAAAGCAGTGTTCTACCAACTGAGCCAAACCCCAGCCCACTTTAATTTTTAGAGCAGTTTTGTGTTTACAGAAAAACTGAAGAAAATGTACAAAGAAGTCCATACATCTCTCATCCCAAATCCCTCCAAAGTATTCATTGTTATTAATATCTTACATTCATGTGGTACAATTCGTGAGTCAATATATTCTGTTATTAAAGAAAGTGCATAGGGTACATTAAAATTTCCTCTTTGTGTTGTGCATTCTATGGATTTTCATAGTGAACATTTTAACAAATCTTTCTTGGTAGCTAATAAAACAAGAATACAAAGTGACAGACAGAGAAAGATTAAATAGCAACATTAAAAAGTTGACTTAAGCCAGCCATCCCAGCACATGCATGTAATCCCAGCAACTCAGGAGCCAGAGGCAGGAAGATCACAAGGGTTAAGGCCAGAAACAACCTGTGCAACTTAGCATAATCCTGTCTCAAAATAAAAAATAAAGGGAGCTCAAGGCACAGCTTGGTGGTAGGGATCTTCCCTAGTACACATGAGGCCCTGAGTTCAATACCCCCAATACCGAAATAAAATTTTTTTAAATTGATTTAATTGTTATACATGAAATACTACATCTAACAACTATAGAAACATATATTTTTATAAGTCCAGGCAACATTTCCAAAATTTGGCTACACATAAAATTTTAACAATGTGTTCAGGATTTTTGTATAGAGTATACTGTCTGTCAACAATACCACTAAGCAGTAAATAAATTTAAAAAATTTTACTAATCTCATACACTTGAAAAATAATAAATACACAGAAATAACTCATGGTTCAAAGGAGAAATCAAAATGAAAATTTAAAAAAAAACATTTCTAACTTTAACATTTTAACTCTGCCTACCATCTCCACCCTCTGTTCATCTCTGTATGAGTATTGAATATCACCTAGTTCAACCCTAGCTGGGAATGTTTGAATTGGGTAACTTAAAATTTTCACCACACTGTTCATGCTCACAAATCACAACAAAAACATGACAAGTATTGACTTTAAAGATACATATAAATTTTGATGAGCATGAGATTATGTAAACCACAGATAATAAGGATAAATTGTATTAGAAAATAATGCCTTAAAATGAATGAGCGAAGTGGACATCTCTAGAAGTCGGAGAAAGAATAGCAAATTAAACCAAAAAAAAGTACCCGGAAGGTAACAATGAAAGAGCAGATAGTAATGAAAATAGAAAACAACCATACAATAAAGATCAATAGCCAAAAACTAGTTCCTCAAAAGGCTAAAATGATGGACTACCTGTTGTTGTTAGGTGTTGTCAATTTAGGTCCAGCTCATAGCAACCCTAAGTACAACAGAAGGAAGCACTACCTGGCACTGTGCCATGCCCAACAATGTCAGTGCTTCTCTGTTATTCGTAGGGTGTTCAATGGCTGATTGTTTCAGGATTAGGCTGCCAGGTCATTTTCACAAGCCTACAGCACCCAGTATTCCCAAGAGGTCTTCCATCTAAGAACTAACTAGGCCAGACCCTGCTTCACTTCCAAGATCAGACGGGATTGGATGCTAGGGTGGTACCGCAATAGACTGATAACCCCTTAGTGTGACAGATTAAAGAACATAAGGATCAAATAAATAATATTATATTAAAAATATAACAGGAAATATCACTACAGATCCTATAGACAATAAAACTATATCATCAGGATATTATATGAACAAATTTATGCCAAAAAATTCTCATACATAGATGAAATGGACAGATCCACTCCCTCCAAAAAAAAAATCCAAAACTGACACCATATGAAATATTTTAAAAATAGAAGAATATCACAATTTAAGGAAATTGAATTAGAAAGTAAAACCTTCCTATTATAGGAGTCCCTGAGATGGGTAAGAAGATCCTGACAAAGCATCCCTTTCTCAGACAACTCTAAACTCTGGATAAAACACAATGGCAACTGAGTCCACAGGAACTCAAAACAAGATCTGGAAGATTTTAGAAGGGAGTGGAAACATGAAAGAAATCATCCACATAAGGTAAGTTTTACATTGTTCTGGCTTTATCCTGAGGGCAGTTAGTGTCATGGTAGCAGTGACTGACAAATAAATCCCAAGTAGAAAAATATGCATCTTTCAGGCTAGAGAAACTAGATGTGCAGTGCCTGGAGATAACAACAACCGTCAGAAAGCAAGGAGGGAGCCCCATAAAGGAGCGATCTAAAGAAGCAAGAGCTGGCCTGTATATAAACTCTGTCTGGTCCTTGATTCATGCATGGGCAAGTCAGCTTAATTTATCAAACTCATATATTGGTTATTTACATATTTGTCACGACTTTTAAAAATCCACAGCCAGTATGGATGAGAATTAATCACTGCTTGTCAAAGAAAGTTATAAACCCTCAAAAGATATTTGTAATAATTTTCAATAATTGTTATAATCATTAGTTAATTGATTTAAAAAGCAGTTGGAGCATAGATTTGAGCCACCCACACAAGAATGAGGGAATTTGCCATATGAATCTAACCAAATTGATTTCCTGGTTAAAATTAAATCAATATTCTTATGAGCAATATGACAGAACCCAGAGTAATAAGACAGGACTCAACATTTGTGAGGTCTAGACATACTTCAAAATTTCTCTATTCATGAAGAACATGGAGAATGTGACCCATTATCAATGGAAAAGACCATAGATGACAACTCTTAAGATGAATCAAACTTAGGCTTACTAGATGCACAAAAATATGAAGTAAGTGCATGGTCTTCCGACCTGGGCACATTTCCTACCACTCCCTGTATCAAGACTTCCTTTTCTAAACAAGGAGAAATAAGCATATCCATCTCACATGATTGATGGTGAATGTTAAATACAATACCGTGTCAAGGCTTAGCATAAATACTGGCACAGAGGAAGGACTTGAAACAATTAGTTTTTGTATTGGAAAAATGTTATCTTAAAAGAATGTTAGAATGTAATTGATCTCCAAATAAATCATGACTTTCTAATAACAAAAACAATAAGAGAAATCCCACAGGAAATATGCAAGAATTCCATATGTGATTCTAACAAAGTTTAGCAATATCTCTTCAGGGCTGATATGTCAAATTGTACAAAATTTACATTGGACAACCCCAGGGAGCAATAGTGCATTTTTACAAATGAATCACAAATAGAATTAGAGAGAGGATAAACTAGGTTCAAAACTGAAATAAATATGTTGTTATTGTTGTTAGGTGCCGTCGAGTCGGTATCCGACTCATAGCGACCCTCTGTACGACAGGGGAAACACTATTGTCAGTGTTTCTCCGCTGTTCATAGGGTTTTCAATGGCAGATTGATTTTTGGGAGGGGATTGCCAGGTCCTTCTCCCAAGCCTACATCTTCTGGTGTTCCCAGGCGGTCTCCCATCCAGGTACTAACCAGGCCCGACCCTGCTTAGCTTCCGAGATCTGACGGGATAGGAAGCCACAGGGCTACAGCTGCAGGCTTGAAATAAATATAGAGGTTAATATATTATGTAAAGAAGTTCTATAAAATGGTAAATTGGCACAAAAATTAGATACTGTTTTTCAACTATCAAATGGGAAAGGTAAAATACAAAAGAATTTGCAGTAAGATGGACACCTATTCTGCCACCAGTGTGAAAGTGTGAATTAGTTTGTTCCTTCCGGAAAGAAATTTGACAGAATGTACCAAGACCACTAAAATGTGTAGCTTTAAGCAAGAGAATTTTCCTTCTTAGCATGTAGGAGTTTCCTACACAGAAATAATCCTAGTTAACAACCAAGATTGACATATAAAAATATGCATCAGAGTGAAAAATTAGAGGCTATCTGAATGACCAAAATAGCAGGCTGATTAAATAAATGATTGTCTTCATTTGATGGAATATTCTTAAAGAAAATTCTTAAAGAGAACAGGAAGGTATGGTGGCTCATACCTATAATCCCAGCACTTAGGAGGCTGAGCCAGAAAGATAATGAGTTCAAGGCCAGCCTAGGCTACACAGTGAGACCTTGTCTCAAAACCAAAAACAAAACAAATTTTAAAAGTTTTAAAGAATATTCTTAAAGAATATTTAGTAACATAAGAATTTGCACACCATATAAAATTAAGTAAAGCATATGTTTTTATGAGGCCCCGAGTTCTATCCCCAGCTCCACAAAAATGGGAGAAGGACCTGGCAGCCCACTCTCGAAACAATCAGCCATTGAAAACCCTATGAATAACAGGGAAGTACTGACATATTACCTGCCGGGCAGGGACTGTTTCATTCTGTTGTACACAGGGTCACTACGAGTTGGACCTGACTCCATGGCACCTAACAACAATAACATGTGCAGTATGATGCCAATTGGTGGACTAAATGACTGGAAACAGAACTGGGAGCTTGTGAATGTGGGTGTGTCCATTACCTGTCACTTGCATGGAGAAGCAGAAAAAAATCCATCCATTCATCCATCTATCCATCCAGGGTGCTGAATAAAGTCCATTTGCCAGGAGAAACAAAGTAGAGGCTGCCTGTCCAAATTCCAGTCCAAATTCATTCCTGAGAACCAACAACAGACATTTCTGCTGCTCTAGGTAATATGCCTTCTGACAAAAGATCTCTTCCAGAAGAAAAAGAGAAGGAAGGAAGGAAGAGAGGAAGGGAGGGAGGGAGGAATGGAGGAAGGAAGGAAGCAAGGAAAAGTGGGAGGGAAGTGAGAAAGGGAAGGGAAAAGGAGGGAAAAGGAGGGAGAGGAGGGGAAATGAGGAAAAAGGATGGAAGGAGGGATAGAAAAGGAAAGGAAAGGAAAGGAAAAAATATTAGGAGCAAATAGTTCCTGAGTTTTAGGATTGTAGCCATGTTTTGTTTCCCTTTTAAAATGTTTATAGCACAATCTCAAATGATCTCCTAGCTTCTTTATTTTTACATACCTGCTCATGTCTTCTATAGGATCGCTTCCTTTGTCAGGAGGAGGTGTGGGGTCAGCTGTGAGGAACCCTGCAAATTGGACAAGTCTCACACCAAAGCAGGCACTTGCTGGCCACAGCAATAATTATGTGTGTTTGGACAAGGCAGATAAATTCTTCATGTTGCAGTGTTCTGTCTGTCAGGATCCTCCCACACTGAGCACCTGGATGGATAGAGAATTGTGGCTTCAGTGACAAGGAGCAGCAGAAAGTCTAAGCACATCCTCTGGGCTTTCTGGGTATCTGAGTTTAGGTGGCTTCAGAAAATCTGGTCACCTCTGAAAGTTGCAGCTTCTGACATGGTCCCCCATGCCTTTGCTCATGCGCAGGTCCTGTAGGATCCTATCAAACCACTGCCCACTAGAGTTATGCCAGGCCACCTCCCAAGGTCCTAGAGTTTTTGTCAAATCTGGAGAAAGAATTTGCTTTACCTTCCTAGACCTCAATATCCTCAGCTCTTTAATTAGCAATTAAGGAAGTTTGAAAGAAATTACTTCATAGGCCCCTTTCCAGCTCTGTGATTTTAGGATCTCAGAATAGAGAACTGCTCTTCTCCATGGACTGCCTCCTTTTCCTTCTATTTCCTTCCTTGAAGTCACTACCAACAACCTCCTTGGTATTGACTCTGTTGCTATGTTTTGCAGCCTGGGCCAGTGTTGCCCAAAACAGGAGTCATTCTATAGCTTGACTTTGGTTCCCTAGACTTCTCTCAGGTTTGAAAACTCCCCTCCTCTGCCTTCCTGATCATTCTCCCATGGATCTATTTCTCCTTGGGACATCACATGATGAAGCTATTGATTAAAGTCAGGATTTAAGTGTTTCTGGGTCCTCCGGCCAAATTGTCCATGCTGTCATATCAAGAGCATCTACTTGTTCATTGTTCACAAATTAAGTGCACTCATCCCCTCATCCATCAGTGCTGGGGAGATGATGGCAAGGCTGCTGGTGTTAGCTCTGTGGACCTCCTACGTGACAAGTGCAGGCTCATGCATTTGCTCTAATTCCCCTGCTCCAGCTCAATGACCTGGGGAAGTAACCTCACCTCTCTTAACTGCCATTCCACCTTTGGTAAAATGAGGTCAGCACACTAGGCGATCCATACACTCATTGCTATTGAGAAAACTGTAATCCTTCTTGTTCTTGTAAATGGAGCCCAGCTGGAGCTTGGCCCTGGGGAGCTATTAATGAACAGAGCAGGTGTTGAGGCTGGGAGGAGAGATGGGATTTCACAAGAGCAAGGCCGCCCACCAGGAAGAACGCCACTGCTGTGTTTGTACAGCTTGACTTTCAACTCCAGAGCTTCGGTTTTGGTTGGGTTTCTGGGCCCCAGAGGGATGTCTAAGTGAGAGGCAGACTTTCTGAGGGATGTCATTGTGCTCCACTGTAGGATGCATTTTGGAAGGAGGCCTTCCAGGAGCTTGCTGTCATCAGAAGCAAATCTACAGCAGGTAGGTTTCACTCTGGATCCCTTGGTGTGTGCACTGCACATACTCATCACTAATTGCTTACTGCCAACACGCCCATTGCCTTTCAGAGCTGCGGGAAAATATTGGTCGCATACCCTTTCTGGCTCTCCTTCACCCTTTGTCCAGCTTGGGAAGTGTTCTATCCATCTCTCATGCCCTTGGCGGACATACTGTTCTCTCCATACCCTTGGTCTTGGCAGCACACTGCCTCATTTCAGCATCAAATCATTACAGCCAAGATGAATGGAAGGAAGCCTGGCCCAGGTGCCTGGGATCTGTGGCACTGCCAACTCATTACCAGCAGGCTTTGCTTTCTCACCAACTATGGAGAGCAGTCCAGGAGCATCACAAAGAAGCCTGAGAGCAATAGCGAGTCTCAGGTTGGATCCCAGCCTCTGATTTCATGGGTCTGAAACCTGCTTGCTCGGTGTTGCCAGGCCCATCTGACCATGTGCCAGATGACACATTGCTTCTGTCGGCAGGGCTTCCAGCTTAGAGCCGGGGACAATTAACACAGAAGTAAAATCTCAAAAGGTCTTGGCCCCAACAGTCTATCCCATGCAACAGGAAGTGGCTTGTACATTCTGTTTTAACTTCGGGACAGAGGATGTGCCAGGGAAGAAGTCATTAATATATAGAGGTGCCAAAAAACTTTACATACATCTTAAGACAAAAACTTTCCATTTTGCTGTTTAAGAATGTACGATGGCACTAGCATTCACTTGATTAATGTGATCTTCTGGATAAATGTCATGCTATACATTCTTACCATAATTCAATTCAACTTTTAAAAGTAATACATAGATAATATCTCTTAAAATGTGTATACATTTTTGGCATCCCTGACATTAATCTTCAATTCAAATCATATAATAGCCGTAAGTTCCAATATCCTTACAAATGAGGACTCCCTTTCTTGACATATAGGCCTGGGAAGGAGTTAAGTACAGGCAAACAGAAAACTCTCCTTCCCGCCTAGGCTCTACTTTCTAGAAAATACTGCCATCAAAATGCATCATTGTTCCTTTGGATTGAAAGACATTCAGAATTCTTAAGAAATAAAGTAGTGAGTTGTGTTGATTTGAATAATTGTTTAAAAACTATACAAAATGTGACCTACCAAGTTCTAGTTTCCCAAGCTTTAGTCATAGTTATTGATAACAGCACAATACCAGAGAAATGCTTCTATGATTTGAAATTCATCTATGATTTGAAATTCTTATTTTCTGAGACCATCTTTGAGAAAGGCATTTCAGGGCAGCTGAGCTGGTCTTCTGGTGGAGGAAGTCTCATGTGGTTTGGTGGAGCACCACTGTGGGACCAGCCTTGGGCATGGGTACTTTCTCTGCTCATCTTTGAGGCAGAACCTGGAACATATTTGTGTTCTGCTAACATTCCTGGGTTTAGACCTTTGAAACGTTTACAGTCTACAAAGTAATCACTGGTAGAACAACTGAGCCGTTGAGATGTTCTCTCCACAAATTCTGTCAGTCCTCCCTGTGCCTGCTCCTTACAGTGTCTATTTAAGTGGCCACTAGGCTCATCTCTGAGCTGCAATGAGCCTTCATGTTAAGCATCACCCAGCTCACTAGGGTGGCTATGACCTGCAGTCAGCTGGAATTGCATGGCTCATGCAGAGACAACAGCCTGCTCCTTGTAGACCTAGAGTAGAAGATAGTCACAGAAGCCACTCTGTGTATGCTGATGTTTTTTAAAAGACATAACTAGGAAAGCTAGCATTGTTGGGCCACTTATGCCATGCAGCTGGTTAGCTCTAAACATCCCCATCTACCTGCGGAGACCTGTGTCTACTGAGTTGGTAGAGGTGGTTGCATAAGGGTTGACAGGGAATGTTAACACTGGAGGTTCTGGGTTGAACCCTGGCTCTGCTGCCAGCATCTACCTTTGTGGGTAGGTCCTGGGCAAGTTATGTCACCAGAGTGAGAGATGCAGTCCAACATTCCTGCTTCCTAGCCTCAAGAGTTCCCCTCATCTGGGATGTCTACCAAGGTGAAATTGGGTCCTTTGCTCCATCGCAGAAAAAGAATTTTCAGAACAAGAGTCAGAGAGTGAAAAAAAAAAAAAAAAAAGAGTTTTGTTAAGTAGAGGTAAGAGATAGTGCATGCTTCAGAGTAAAGTGTGGGTTCTCATGGAGAAAGAGACACACTTGCATGTTTATACACACACACATTTCTGTGTCTCTTGAAGTTACATTGCTCCAAGGATATAACTTACAACTACATTTATGGGTTATGCAAAGTTTAAAAATAAGTAGCATTTAAAAATTAAATAGGGCCAAAATTTTACTCTAAGAAAAGCCAATATGAGCTAGTTTACCTATTCCCCTCATCCAAAAGAACTTCCTTGTGTAAATTAAATTGTAAAGTGATTTTATAGGGTGCAGTGTTTAGGCTTGTGGATGGGAAACAGGTGGTAGTAATGTTAAACTCAAAGGTCACAGGCTTCAGGGCCTAGGGAGGCATAGCGTATTTGCTATTTCCCACACTGTTGTTTGAGAGCCCCTAGGAAAGTGAGCACTGTGTCCTACGGGCTGTCTTCACTGCTCCTGTCAGTTTTGTGCTGTTGACTCTCAGCTGATGGGCGTGGGAGCAGACTCCTTGAGTTAAAGTGATTGACTTTTAGCTAGTGGGAGATGTCATCAGAGTCCAAAGTGAGGAGCTTCCTTCCTTTCCCATGTCCCCCAAACTTTCTTTCCTGCCTCAGTTATATGCATGCCAAGGTCTCTGCTTTCTCTCCTGAAAGAGGGGATAATTGAAGTCTCTGATCTCATAGGGTGATGGTGAGCATTAAATGGATTAATGCATAGACAGTCACAGAAACTCTTCTGATATGCCCTGTCTTGATTGGGTCTCCCTGGATTGTGATGACTAGGTCTTTGCTTCTGGTTATCCTCAACTTGAGAAAGGGACATGTGTCTCCATGTTGTTTACACTGGACACCTCGCACAAAATTGGCATGTGAAAAGCACTCCACAAACGTCAGACCCTGAAGACTGTTCTGGAGAAAAACAAGTGTGACTCCGACAGGGACAGGGGCAGTGGACAGATCTGTGACTTGTCATTGATGCATCTTTCTAAGCTGCATGCCCCTTTCCTGTTGCGTGTGGAGAGGCAAGGAAGCCACTTCCTCTCCTGCTGGAATAGCCTGAGGACAGCAAACCTCCAAAGTGCTTTGGCCCCTGCCTGCTGGACTCAGATGAGAGGCACACAAAAGCACTATCTGTACAGATGGCCTGCCGGGATAATTCACCTCTTCCTTTGGAGTAATTATCCACAGTGACTTACGCACAGATGCGGGAATGCTCTGCCAAGCTGACACACTCCAGCAGGGAGAGCAGAACAAGGCATGTCAAGGGCTAGTCAAACCAGGTTGTGTCCCCGGGCCAGTATGCACATCAGTCCAGCCAGGACGTGGAAAGAAGCGCTCCAGTTTTATCTGCCTTCTCCATGCCCTGGGACAAGAGGATTCCTGCTGCTGGACCAGTGTTACCTGAGCCCAGTGGTTTTGTTAGGTAGCTAGTGGCCACATTGCCTGCAATGTGGAGGCAATGTGGAGGAAAGGGGATTGAAAATGGCTCATGCTGTTTGACCATGATGAATGAAGCCACTTGCACCTCTGAGGACACTGGACATTGGACAGACATTTTCTAATGGGTCCTATACCCTATCCAAGTACTTGAGCCATTTACAAAACAAAAACCTTTGGCTCATGTCACACTAGGCACCCAGAGGTGGGTGCACAGGTCTGATGTCACACTGGGTGTGCCCAAGTTTGAATAAAACTAGAGGAAATGTGCCTGCAGCTGTAGCACTGTGGCTTCCAGGTTTACCTAAGCTTCTCCAGGTGCCTCAGTTTTCCTTATTATTTCTTATAGGTGTACTATCTTTAATAAACCTATCCTATACTCTTTACTATAACTTCTGTGTCAAGTATAAATTTTTTTATATGCCATATATAAGGACAGAAGTTTTGCTGCCAGATTCCTGGACTCATGCTCTGGACCCACCCACCAGCACTCCCTGCCACTCCCCAGTAACAGTCTGTGGCGAGACCCAGGACTGAGGCCACTCTGGAGGACTTGAACAGGTAACAGAATACTGTGAAGGCCTTTTCCTATTGCTGCCCATGGGAGGCTGGGACCCAAAGCTGAAGACAAACGGGTGTCACTTATTCTCCCCTCATTTTCAAGGAAGTTGCCTCTTTTCGGACTTACTAAGAAGTGACTCCTCAATTCTGCCACCATCACAATGCCAACCTCCTCCTCTCCTCACCCCTTCCCACATAAGGTAGGAAGAGAAGAAAAGAATTCCGCTTGGCCCTAGGGCAAAGCTTTATAATGGCAATCATTTCCTCTCTCTGCTTGTGAGGGGGGAGAGAGAGACAGAGACAGAGACAGAGGGAGACAGAGAGAGAGAAAGGAAGAAGAAGAAGAAGAAGAAGAAGAAGAAGAAGAAGAAGAAGAAGAAGAAGAAGAAGAAGAAGAAGGAGGAGGAGGAGGAGCAGGAGGAGGAGGAGGAGGGGGAGGAGAGGAAGGGGAGGGGGAGGGGGAGGAGGAGGAGAAGGAGAAGAGGAGGAGGAGGAGGAGGAAGTGGTGGTGCTGGTGGTGGTGGTGGAGGCAGTGGGGAGGAGGAGAAGAGAGGAGACGAGAGGAGAGGAGAGAGAGGAGAGAGGAGAAGAGAGTGGAGAGTGAAGGAAATGAAAAGGGGTAGTCCTCCAGAAAATTCAACCAATGCTGGGTGTGTAAAGAGAAGAGGCTGGGTTCCTATTCCACACATGGACATTAAATAGCCTTGTGTGGTAGACAAGTCAACATAGGTACCAAGCAGAGAAAAGAGAGCCTGGCAAGGATGCACACATTTCCTACAACTGAAAAGATACTCTGCTGCAGACACTGCCCCAAGCCAAGAGGGCTGCTACCAGGAAAGGGGTCCCCCAGCAACTGGAGACTGGGAGGTTCTCAGCTGGGAGAGGTCATGCCAGAGGCAAGGCTGGAAGATGTCTGGTTCTGGGAGAAGAGAAAGAGGTTAAGTATTAAGCAAGAAGTGAGTTTGAAGTTTTAAACTAGGCTATACAAACTTGAAATTTTTTAAATAACTGAATGGTATGAGAGCTGCCAAAAGAACCAACAGATCTGTCCTAGAAGAAGTACAACCAGAGTGCTCATTGGAAGCAAGGATGGCCAGACTGCATCTTATATATTTTGAACATGTAGTCAGCAGAGACCAATCCCTGGAGAAAGACATCAGGTTTAGGAGAGTGGCAGGTCAGCGAAAAAAAGGAAAACCCTCTTCCAGATGGATTGACACAGTGTCTGCAACAATGGGCTTAAATTTAAATAAGATTGTATGCCTGGCACAGAATAGGGAAGTGTTTCCATCTGCTATACATAGAGTCACTGAGTCGGACTCGAATCAATAGCACCTAACAACAAAAACAACAACATGAGAGCTATGAGTTCTTCCTGAGGCTTAATTGAATATTGAGAAATAGAATTGCTGGAAAATGGCTTACAATATTTCTGGGAAGAAAAATCAATCCATTCCCTGTTTGTACCCCACCAAATATATACATGTGAATATTAAGTGTCTAGAAAGCCTGAGTCCTTCACAAGCAAATGAGGTCAAAATATGTCAACCATCTGCAAATTCTCATTTAGCCTATGAGAACATAAAATGACAAACTTTTGCTAACATCTCTGGGAGAAAAGCTAATATTTCCTGTACTTTTAAATTATTACAGAGAGAGAAGAAAAATGTACAGTTTCCTCTTAAGTGATTTCCTTATAAAAGTTCAAACCTCCAGATATGCCTATTAAGGAATTTATCATTTAATTAGTAAGTAATGGGGTTTTTTTTAAAGATTATTGGGCTGGGGTATAGCTCAGTTGATAGAGTATTGCTCTGTGCTCTCTAACACCCTATGTTCCATACCCAGCATCACAAAAACAGAAGGACCTGGCAGCCCACTCCTGAAACAATCAACCATTGAAAACCCTATGAATGTCAGAGAAGCACTGACATAGTCCCAGGCATGGCACAGTATGAGGGAGTGTTTCTTTCTGTTGTAGATAGGTCACTGAGTTGGACCCAACTCACCAGCACCTAAAAAGTACAATTATTACCTTCTTTAGACATGTTGGAAAATAATCATAATATTTTATCCTCATTTAAATTCTTTATATGGCTACAAGGTTTTCATGTATTGTTTTACTTTCCAAAGATTCTAGGAAACTAAGACTAAAAACAAAGAATATCCCAAACATTAAAGGAAGATGTCTAATTTTAATGTATGTGTCAAGATAAAATATAATTGATATTGTTACCTTTTCCCCAAGTGGCCCTACTCATCCTAGATGCCAGATGGTTACCATGACACCCACTGGCTATTGGGTCAAAGATTTCAGGCAGAGCATATCTGAATATTGATATTAGGGGGGTGCAGAGGCTCTCACTGAGAAAGTGTCTAGATTTATGAACATTTGCCTGTTCAGAAGACTGCTGACTATATCATGAAATCCTCTAGAAACCAACCTAGCACTTGCAGATCTGACCAGTTTATACTTAGTAAAATTTCTAAGGGCATGAATTGCTCAAAGAATGGAAATCAGTCTGAAAATTTGGGAAGTTGAGACTTTATATTAACCCTTATTTCATACTGTAAAAGGTCCTCAAACCTTCTATATTCACCAGAGTCCCAAATGTGACTGACCAAAATAATAAACAGGCCTCTTCCATGTAGGTAACTGGAGGTCCCCAATGCATGTTGCGGTTTAACCCTCATTGTTGTGACCAAGTACCTGACAAAATAAGGGAAGAATGTTTTATTTTTGCTCATGGTTTCAGCGGGTTTATTCAGAGTTGCTTAGGGCTATGCACTTGGGCAGAACATCATGGTAGCAGGAAGTGTGGCTGACAAGAGCTGTTCTTCACTTCTTGATACACAGGAAGAGGCAGGAGAAAAGGGAATACTAGTATCATCTCACTTTCTCCCATGGGGTGATGCTGCCCACATTCAGGGTTAATTCCTCAATTAATTCTCTCTGGAAGTATCCTCACAGATGTACCCAGAAGTGTGCCTCGAAAGTCTTCTAGGTGATTTTAAATCCAGTCAAGTCGACAATGAAAATTAACCATCACATACCCTAAAACTTTTTTTAAGCCATCTTCTTTTGCTTCTTCTTGACTGAAAGAATCTAAAAGTGTCCAATGTTAATACATAAAAACACATGCATAGAGAGCATGGTGACTACCTGCCTCCCTAATATGCACTCTTTGCTCCTCATGCCTGCACTGTGCAGTAGTGTTTGAATAATAGTGATCCTGCTGTCATTCCTGGGAATGGGTACCTACTGATCTAAGCCAAACTTCAGTGTGCAAAAGCATCATCTGGAGAGACTTGTTAAAACAATTTATTGCTGCCTTCATTCCTGGTATCAGAGTCAGTTGTCAGGGGTGAAGCTTGAGAATTTGCATTTCCAACAAGTTTCCAGATGATCTTGAAGCTACTGAGATTTCTAGTTGCTGTCCACTGGTGTATCAAATAATACAACAGACGAATTGGGAAAACATCCTGTTATACTCAGGAGTTGAAGGGCTGGGTCACAGCTGAATAGAAAGCACTTGCCTAGCATGCACAAGGCCCTGGGTTTAGTCCCCAGCATCATAAGAAAACAATACTCAGGAAATGGAAATCTCTTATGCTCCAAGCAAGGAGGATGGGAAAAGGGAAATGGTTTGCTTGAGACCAGTGGGTCTCAACCTTGACTGGCACCTAAGGATCTTTAAAAACAGTACTGAACCCTAATGCTACTCTCAAGAGACTCTAATTTTCTTGCTCTAGGTGAAGCCTGAACATGTGAAGTATTTCAGATACCCTGTGGTTCTTTTTTTTATTATTATGAGAAATTTTTAATGTACATCTTAATGTGTTTCATTTTGACATGTTTTTCATTGTGACATTTCCATATATGCATTTTGATAAACATTATTCATGTAGGTTACCCCTTATCCTCCCCTATGCTTCCCCCCTCCCACCCTTCCCATCTAAGTTTTCCATCTAAGTCTTCTCTATCTTTTACTTAGTAGTTTTTTTCTATATGTCCTTAGGTTCCAGTTCTGTTTAAGATAGAAACTTTTCCTGTAGTGGTCTTTGTCTCTATCTTGTTAGAACAATTACATGCGATTTCTAGTCCATTTATATTGACATCATTCTTATCTCCCCCTCCCCTTTTATTATGATCCAACCTTTGAATAGGATTTTTCCTTCTTGTAATTTTGAATCAGTTCCCTCACATGAGTGAGAACATGTGTTGTTTCTTTCTGAGCTCGTGTTCGTTCACTCAAAATAATTTTCTCTAATTCCATCCATTTTGCTGCGAATGACCTTATTTCATTTTTCTTGATTGCTTAGTAGTATTCCATTGTGTATATATACCATAGTTTTTTTATCCATTCTTCTGTTGAAGGGCACTTTGATTGATTCCATATCCTTGCTATTGTGAAAAGCGCCGCATTGAACATGGAGATGCAGGTGTCTCTGTGGTATGATGACCCATCTCCCTTTGGGCAAATTCCCAATAGTGTTATAGCTGGGTCATATGGTAGATCTATTTTTAGTTTTTTGAGGTACCTCCATATTGATTTCCACAGTGGTTGCACCAATTTACAGCTTCACCAACAATGTGAGAGTGTTCCTTTTTTCCCCGCAACCTCACCAGCATTTGTTGTTGTTTGTTTTATTGATCTTGGCCATTCTTACTGGTGTAAGGTGAAATCTCAGAATTGTTTTGATTTGCATTTCCCTAATGGCTAGGAATGTTGAGCACTTTTTCATGTGTTTCATGGCTTTATGGACCTCTTCATCTGAGAACTGTCTGCTCAGTTCGTTTGCCCATTTGTGTATTGGGTTGTTTGGTTTGGGGGGAGTTTTTTTCTTGAGTTCTTTATAAATTCTAGGAATTAGACCTTTGTGTGATGCATAAAATGTGAAGAATTTTTCCCATTCTGTGGGGGTTTCCTTTACTCTGTTAATTGTTTCTTTTGCTGTGCAGAAGCTTTTTAATTTCATGTGATCCCATTTATCTATTCTTGTTGCAATTTCTTGAGCAATTGGAGTCCTATTAAGGAAATACTTTCCTATACCTATATGATGGAGTGTATTGCCTATCTTACCTTCTATAAGTTTTAAAGTTTCTGGTTTTATGTTGAGATCTTTTATCCATTTTGAGTTAACTCTCATGTATATTGAGAGATGCGGATCCACTTTCATTTTTCTGCATGTGGACAACCATGTTTCCCAGCACCATTTGTTGAAGAGGCTGTCCTTCTTCCAGTTTACTTGCTTTGCTCCTTTGTCAAAAATAAGGTGGCTATAGGTGTGTTGAGGTATATCTGGGTCTTCTATTCTGTTCCAGATGTCTTCGGGCCTATTTTTGTGCCACTACCAAGCTGATTTTGCAACCACTGCCTTGTAGTAAAGTTTGAAGGCAGGGATTGTGATTCCCCCTGCATTAGATTTGCAGCTTAAAAGTGTTTTGGCTATATGTGGTCTTTTGTGGCTATATGTGGAATTTTTGGATCATTTTTTCTATTTCTGTAAAGTCAGTCAGTGGAATTTTAATGGGTATTGCATTAAATCTATAGATTGCTTTTGGTAGGATAGCCATTTTTACAATATTAATTCTCCCTATCCAGGAGCAGGGGAGGTCTTTCCATTTTTTAGTCTCCTCTGCTATTTCTTTCTTTAATATTTTGAAATTTTCCTTGTAGAGATCTGAAGGGTCTTTGGTTAGATTGATTCCAAGGTATTTAACTTTCTGGTGGGTTATCATGAATGGTATCTTTCCTGAAATTTCCTTCTCTTCTTGTTTGGAATTGGTGTAAAGAAAAGCTATTGATTTTTGTGTGTTAATTTTGTAGCCTGTAACTTTGCTGAAGGAGTTAATTAGATCCACAAGTTTTTTGATTGAGGTTTTGGGGTCTTTCAAGTATAAAATCATATCATCTGCAAATAATGATAATTTGACCTCTTCCTTGCCAATCTGTATCCCTTGATTTCTTTCTCTTGTCTGATTGCCCTGGCCAGAACTTCAATTACTATGTTGAATAGAATAGAAGAGAGAGGACATCCTTGTCTTGTTCCAGATCTAACAGGAACGGTTTTAGTTTTTCTCCATTTATTATAATGTTGGCTGTAGGTTTGTCATACATGGCTTTTATGAAATAAAGGTATTTGCCTGTTATACCTATTTTCTCCAGTGTTTTTATCATGAAAAGGTGTTGCACTCTATCGAAGGCCTTTTCAGCATCAATTGAGATGATCATGTGGTTTTTGTTTGTTAGTTTCTTGATATGTTGGATTACATTAGTTGAGTTCCATATGTTAAACCACCCTTGCATCTGTGGTATAAATCCCACTTGGTCATGGTGAATAATCTTTTTCGTATGCTGCTGTATTCTGTTTGCCAGAATTTTATTGAATATTTTTGCAACTAGATTCATAAGGGAGATGGGTCTATAATTCTCTATCTTAGATGAATCTTTTCCTGGTTTGGGTATCAGTGTGATGGTAGCTTCATAAAATGTATTTGGGATTGTTCCCTCCTTTTCTATTCTTTGGAATAATTTGAGGAGGACAGGTATTATCTCTTCTTTAAAAGTTTGGTAGAATTCTGCCGTGAATCCATCAGGACCTGGGCTGTTCTTTGTTGGGAGACTTTTAATTACCTTTTCTATTTCTGTATAGGTAATGGGCTTGTTTAAGTCAGTTATGTCTTCTGGGATTACCCTGTGGTTCTAATATGGGAGAAGAATGTGACAATCCACTCCTGAGCCAATCCCGAAACAATTAGCCATTGAAAACCCTATGAGGGTCGCTATGAGTTGGTTATGACTTGACAACAGCTAACAACAACAACAAGATGCTTCTATTGTGTACCCAGAGTTGAAAATCTTCCTTTATAAATCAAAATGTTTCCCACCAGTTAAGTTCTTTGTGTATGTATGGGTATGCTTACACATATATGAATATGTTTTGAGAGTGAGACTGACCTGAACTTTTTGTTCATTTATAATACAAGTGAGGTACTCAATGGACTCTGCCACAGGAATCAGCCATCTGTCTAAAGATTCAAACAGCAACATTGTCCAGTTCTACATGCATACTGTTATAGACTAAATATTTGTGTGCCCCTAAGATTCACAATCCTTCAGCCATACCACTGTGGCTTCTGATCCTGTCAGATCTCAGAAGCTATGCAGGGTCAGGCCTGGTTAGTACTTGGATGGGAGACTGCCTGGTAACACCAGGTGCTGTAAGCTTGGGAGACAGACCTGGAAACCCACTCCCAAAAAACAATCAGCCATTGAAAACCCCATGAATAGCAGAGAAGCACTAACAATACTATTTCACCTATTGTATATAGGGTTGCTATGAGTTGGATACTGACTCAAAGGCACCTAGCAGCAACAACAAGATTCATAAGTTATATCCTAACCCCAATATGATAGCAGTAAGAGGTGGGGCTTTGGGGAGATGATTAGGTCATCAGGGCAGAGCCCTCAGTAATTGGATCAATGACTTTATAAAAGAAATCTCAGTGAGCTCCCTTATCCTTTCCACAATGTGAGGACACAGCAAGGAGTCATCTAGGAGCCAGGAAACAGCCCTTCACCAGACACCAAATCTACTGGTGCCTTGTTCTTATACTTCCCAAACTCCAGAACAATGAGAAAAAATTTTCTTTGTCTATCAGCCACCCAGTCTATGGTACTTTTGTTTTAGCAGTTCAAACCAACCAAAACACATACTAAGCCAAGTGGCTAATCCTGCTCAACTGAAGTAGGAAGCTTGAGTAGATGTGTAGACAAAGGGGAAAATAAAGAAAGAACAGTAAATTATAAAGTTGTTGTTGTTGTTAGGTGCCATCGAGTCGGTATCTGACTCATAGCGACCCTCATAGGGTTTTCAATGGCTGACTGTTTCAGGATTGCCTTGGGAGGGGATTGCCAGGCCCTTCTCCCATTTTTGTGGTGCTGGGAATTGAACTCAGGACCTCAGAGACTGCAGCGCAGCGCTCTACCAACTGAGCTAAATCCCAGCCCAAATTATAAAGTATACAATTACACTTTATATATACTTATATATACTTTATATATACTTATTAAGTATATAATTAAAATTAAAAATAATATTTTATTGTTGCCTTGTAAATAAGATCAATAAACTTTTGTCTTCAATATTGATAGATAATATTTATAGAGTACTTGAGGACCAGAGAGTATACTTACTGCATATATATATTACCTAATTAATTCTTTTTAGTAACCTCTAAGGAAGATGCTATCCTCATTATTATTATTTTATTGATGAAATCACTGAAGCTCAGAGAGTAATGCCACACAGCCAATAGCTGTAATCTAGGCTCTGTGCTCCAGATCACAGTTTGATCAACTACTGTGGTATACATTGCACCTTTACTACTATTAACATTGAAATATTTAACATATTTTCCCAACAAATAAAAAAGCAGAAATAGGCTACATCTCTCTTGGGGTCATGAGACTTGAAGCATCTCATCTCTTACTTCTCTTCCCTGCTTTGGTTTCTTTCTTTATCTCTCATACACCTGGGGCCCACACCTTAGTGTAAGGATCCTTGTAAACAGACAAGTTCTCAGATCTGAGATAGAAGGGCTGCTTTCAGATGGTTCAGCATTTTCCTAACTAACGTAAGCATCAAATAAGAGGACCTATATGAAGGCTGTTAGAAATGTGCCAGGAACAATGTGATATTCCAAAATTAGGCATACCCTTGAGACCAGAACTTTGCTTTGGGGATCAGAACTATTCTTCTATTAGTATGGTTAGCATCACAGACAAGGGCTTTCATTTAGGATTCAAGATAGCTTGTATCTCACTCTTCTGCCTTGGGCAAGTTATGTTGTTTCTGAACCTCCAATTCCCTAGGTAGAAATTGAGACTAACAATGGAATGAAATAGAGTTATGAGGAATAAATGAGAAAGCAAGTGAAGAGTCTGGCATGAGGCAAGTGCTCAATAAAGACCAGTGTTGTCATTTTGAATAGAAATGTCACTAGAGGAGAAACATTATTTTATTCTCTGGCACATTTTTGCTGACAGTGTTTGGCAAAGAATAGGTACTCAGGATTTTTTTAATAAATTAATGATTGAGTGAATGAGACAAACCACTTAGCTGCTAGATTTAACTCACTCATTGAAGTCCAAGGAAACTAAACCTGAATAGAGATTTTTCAGAAGACGGTGTACAAATAACAACAGGTTTGTGAAAAAATACTTAACCTCACTAATTATCAGGGAAATACAAAGTCACAATGAGATATCACCTTATACCTGTTAGAATAGCCAATATCAAAAACACAAAAGATAACAAGTATTGGTAAGGATGGGGAGAAAATATAGCCATTATGGACAGCAGTATGAGGATTCCTCAAAAATAAACCTACCATATGATCTAGCAATGCTACTACTGGGTATATATCCAAAGGATATTAAATCAGTGTATTAAAGAGATATCTGGAGTCACATGTTTATTGTAGCACTATCACAATATTCAGGATATGGAATCAAACTAAGTGTCCATCAGCAGATGAGTAGATAAAGAAAATGTGGCCTATACAAACAATGCAATTATTCATCCTTTTAAAAGAAGGAAATCCTGTCATTTGCATAGGCAACACAGATCAACCTGAAGGATACTTTGTTAAATGAAGCAATCCAGCCACCATTCATATGTGGAGTATGAAAAAACTGAACTCATAGAAACAGAGAATAAAATTATGTCACCAGAGACTAGAGAGATGTTGGTCAAACAACACAAAATTTCAATTAGACAAGTCTTATAAGTTTAATTGGTCTATTGTACAACATGGTGACCACAATTAATATATTGTATTCTTGGAAATTACTTAAAGACTTGATTTTAAGTGTTATCAACAATAGCACAATAATAAGCATGTGAAGTAATGCCTATGTTAAATGCTTAGATTTAGTATTTCTGCAATGCACACATATATCACAGCATTTGGTGTACAAGGTAAGTATATACAATTTTTATTTGTCAATTAAAAAGTTAAAAGTTAAATAAAATAAATTAAAACGAGTCATAAAAAGGCTTACCGTAAAAATGAAAAGAAAGCTAAGACACACACACACACACACACACACACACCAAAAAAAAAAAAAAAAAAAAAAAAAAACAACTCAAGGACCTGGAAAAAGATGTTTCTTTGAAAAGCCCCTTTTCAATGGAACCCAACACAGAATCCCACAGACCTCACTTTTTAGGGGAAGGAGTGTTTTTGACCCTCACAGTCCTGTATTTCTGTGCTTTTTTCCCAAACAGGTAATTTATCCTCTTTTCAGAGGGATGATCTCT
Source organism: Pedetes capensis (assembly GCA_007922755.1). NCBI lineage: Eukaryota > Metazoa > Chordata > Mammalia > Rodentia > Pedetidae > Pedetes > Pedetes capensis. Next base: position 32,073 of record VMDO01014635.1, on the reverse strand, counting down.
TTTGCTCCTTCCCACTCCAATATTCAACTTCTTGTCTTACCATAATGCTAAAATTATGTGTACAGGAAAACCCCTCTTATCACCTTACCTGGCACCCAGCCATCTTTGAACTGTAAAAATGTAACATTTGGGTACCAATCGTTCCAATACGAAATGCCTCCAAAGGATTCGTTCCTTAGAAACTGACATTTGACATAGAACAAAATATTCCTTCTCTCATTATATTCTTTTGGATATGATTACAAGAGCAAAAAGGTAAACATGAGAATGAATGTTACACTTATAGAAAATAAATACTGTTTTTTGCAGAAGTTGAAAGAGGAATTTAAAAGAATGATTCATGTTCCTTCAAGATATTACTTTTTAAATTGGATTATTTAAACAGAAAAAAATGTGACAAAATGCTTATAATGAGGCAAATAGCAGCGAGTTCTCATGAAAATGTAATGGTGTGGTTTCAGCTCAGGATACATCAAAGGTTTGCTGGAAATGTGATTATATAGTTTCCCAGAAACAGATTTTACAGTTGTGTGCATGATCAGAGAGATTGTAAAACATCTTACATAAGAAAAGAAAAGCATTTATCACCTAGTCCTTGAAGGACATGTAAGTTACTCACATACAAGTGGGATTCATCCTTAATGAGAATTAATTCAATTTAGCACTGCTTACCTTTCATAGAATCTTATTTTATAAGGCATTTTGCCTTGATATTCACCTATTAGAACAAATTTATACAGCTGATGACACACATTAACATCATTCGACTATTAACAATACTCTTTTCTTTTGCAGTGTTCCTTACAACTATCATCAGAGATTATCATCAGTTAGAATCTGTCCTTGATATAATATTGTACTGCTTCTGAAAAGGTAAACTTATCAGTGAGCCTGAAGAAGGAAAAATGTGTTTTTATAATATGGCAGGTATTCTTCAAATAATTCTGAAACCCTGGAATCAAATCAACAGAAAACAATTCTTATTCATTTCAACTGCTTTCCAAAAGGAAGTTCTCATTATCTAACTGGTAATATCTTTAAATCTCCTTGATTTCTGATGTCTTCACTGTATAAATGTAAATTATCACTCACTGACATCAAATCAATAATTTCAAGTAGGAGCCACTCACCTTTCCCCAACAACCACTCACCAATACCTTCTGTTTTACAGAATGCTTTCCTTGCCACCATTTGAGTTTTTTGTTCTGCATAGCAAAATAAAGGTATTTTTTTGCTTCTGGTTCAAGTATCATGCTCTTGTTCTTTTCCTGTAGAACTGGGAAAGATAACTGTGATAGGAATTAAGAAAAATCCCTTTGGAGTTGAAACTGATGCACTAAGGTTTTAGAGTCTAGTGGAAAATCTCATTTTCAAATCCTAACAAGTTCAGAATATGGACCATTCTTTCACCCCACCTGCAATGTTAAAATGAAAGGTCAGTGCACTAGGATGTCTTGTATGATTGCCTCTGAACAAAAACTGATTTTGATAAAAAATGAAACATGAAGAAAACATCAAAATTATTATTCATTCTAAATATTAGTGATTTTAAGGAAAAACTGAATTCCATCACTATTCCTACAAGAAAACATTAAGAGGCAAAGGGGAGAATTTGACACTTCTTCACTCAGTCAGGTTAAACCAACACAAGTATAAATAAAATTAAAGAGCTTGCCTGTTAAAAATATCTTCCTGTTCCAAGGGCCAATACTCAAGTTGGAAAACTTCATGTATTTTTAAAGTCTGAAAGGGGAAGGAAAGCCAAGAGGGGCAAGAGCACAATGCTGGGAGGAAAAGCAGAGGGTGGAAATGACAGGACATGCACCAGTGAGGGGCCAGCCTCTCTTCACCAGCATCATTGGCAGATGCATGTTGCAGTCAGAGCCTCAGACATGCAGGTACAGGGACCACACAGAGGCAGGCCAGCTAGAGAAGCTAGAGGTGACAGCTTCGTCAAATGTGAATGGCATCTGTGCTTCAGGGTCTTAAGCAGTCACTTCCCAGCTAAGCAGTGATAACAGCATGAAAATAAATCTTTGTGATAGTTTTCCTTCCCACCCTTTACCTGGGTTTGCTGAAGACTTTGTCCAAATTTGCTCTCAGCTATTGACATCATCCCTAGAAAAGGGCAGCTTCAGAACTGAGAGAAATATTTTTTAGGCTCTTCACCCAGTGGGCCTTCTGAAGCCCTTCAAGAGGGCATGAAGCTGGAGAGAGGCATGGTGGAGTCCTCTGGGAGAGCACACAGCTGAGGAGAGGTAGGATGGAGCCCTCCTGGAGGGCACCTGGCTGAGGAGAGATTGGGGAGCCTTCTGAGAGAGTGCATGGCTGACAAGAGGTACTGTGGAAAAGAAAAGCAGAAGTCTGAAAGACTCTCCTGGGAGGAAGTCAAGCTACACAACCCCATTGGAGGATACTAGACCCCAGAACTGTGGTGTTTTTTGTTCATTTTTGTTTTTTTAATCAGGGAGAGATGGTCACTGCCATGGCTTCTGATGCTACTAGAACTGTGAGCTGGAGGAAGAGAGACTGAGTGGTGATGAGTTTGGGGCATGGAGAGGACTGGCTAGTGCTGCTGGAACCTGGAGTCTAACAAAGCTTACTCAGATTGAGGTGCATTTGGAACCTGAGAGTGCTTGCAATGTGGAGAAGTGGTGCCACAGGTCTGGGGAGCCTAAGAGACATGGTTTAGGGTGTGGTGCATTTGTGAGTTGGGAATACAGGAGACAGGGAGCAATGGAGTGCACAGTGCTAAATGCAAACACTGCAGTGGGAGCTAGGCACCAGGCACTGAAGTTGAAAACTACAGGGAGGTAGGGGGAGAGAACTTCCAGTGACTCATCATCACCCAGACTCACAGGAATATCTGGAGAGAACCTCTAGACATATGGAGGAAGTGAGACCTAGCACCCTGACCAAGCAATGGGCAAGCTTCAATAGAAAAACACATGAAACATGAAAGGCCAAGCTGAATGGGAAGACCCAAAAGGCCAAAGCCCCTCCATGGATAATTTCAATACATCCAGATTCTTAGAGATGCCAAGTAAAGAATTTAGAACCCTGCTTATAAATATGATGAAAGACCTAAAAATACAACTATGAAAGCAATTGATTCACTGGACGGAAATGTGTTTAACTTGGAAGAAACATTCAGAAAAGTAATGGAGATTCTGAAGAAGAATCAAACAAAAATCCTGGAGATGCAAAACAAACTCAATTAACTCAATATTATAGTAGAAGCAGCAGTCTCCAGACAATATGAAGCTTAAAATAGAATATCAGATACTGAAGAAAAGGTTGAGGATTTTACCTACTCAGATGCCAAGGAAGAAAAAAACAATGTAGCAGTATGATCAAGATTTCCAAGAGGTGTTCGATAAAATTAAAAGATACAACCTATGAATTCAGGGGCCCATCAAGGAGATGAAACAACAGGAGAGGATTAGGAAATTTATTCAAAGAGATTTTAGATGATAATTTCTCAAACCTAAGGGAAGAAATAGCCACACAACCGAAGCATCCAGAAATCCAAATAGAATAGATCAGAACAGATCCTCTCCACAACACATTATAATTGGAATGCTAAATCTAGAGAGCAAAGAAGCTATTCTAAAAACTACAAGAGAGACATTCCAAATCACTTGCAAAGGCATACCCAGCAGAATAACAGCAAATTTCTCAACAACAAATTTAAAGACAAAGAAAGTTTGGTCAGACATCATTCAAGTATTGAAGAAGAATAACTGCCAACCAAGACTATATTACCCCGTGAAGCTATCTTTCAAAATAGATGATAAGTCCAAGATATTCTATGATATTGACTTGTTTAAAAGATTTGTGGCCACTGAGCCAGCACTGAAGAGGATCATCAATGAAACACTGCATATGGGAGAAGCAAGACAATCCCAAATATAAGATCAATGAAGGAATAATAACACATGAGTGGAACTTAAGAAAACAATAGACTAAATATGAGTTAAAAATAAAAAGAAACAACAAACTAATGCAGAACTATAAGCTTCTCTCAATACCCTCCATGTGAATGATTTTTACACTTTATTTAAGAGGCATAGACTGGCCAACTGGATTAAACAAACTTAAACCCCCAATAGGTGACATTCAAAAGACTCACTTCATCCATAAAGACCATAAAAGCCTGAAAAGTAAAGCCTGGAAAACAATATACCAAGGATATAGGAAATAAAAATAAAAGTAAAAAGCTGGAGTGGTGATACTAATTTCAGACAACCTAGACTTCAATCCCAATCTAATCAGAAGAGACAAAGAAGGATACTACATATTACTAAAAAGAACAGTCAACCAGGAACCCATAGTGATATCTAATATTTATTCACAAAATACAGGTACACCTACCTTCATAAAACAAATTTTACTGGAGATATAAGCACACATTGGACTAGATAGAAATAGAAGGAAATTAAGGCAATAAACCCATTAACAACAGCCCACCAAAAAAATATTTAGGTTTTAATCTAACTAAAGACCCTGAATATCTCTACAAGGAAAACTTCTAAAGATTAAAGAAGGAAATTGCAGAGGAAACTAGAAGATAGAAGGACCTCCCTTGCTCATGGAGAAGGAGAATCAATATTGTAAAGATAGCTATATTATAAAAAGCAATGTAGAGATTTAATGCAATTCCTACTAAAATTCTAATGACAGGCTTTACAGAAATAGAAAAAATAACCCTAAAATTCATGTGGAAGCACAAAAGACCACATATAGCTGAAACAATCTTAAGCTGCAAAAATATTGCAGGTGGGATCACTGTACCTGACCTCAGACTATACTACAGGACTATAGTGGCAAAAACAGCTTAGTACTGACCAAAAATAGGCTTGAAGACCAATGGAACAGAATCAAAGACCCAGAAATGCACTCATGCAACTATAGCCACCAGATTTTTGACAAAGCGGCTAAGGGTATTCAATGGAGAAAAGATAGCCTCTTCAACAAATGGTTCTGGGAAAAATGGATATCCATTTGCAAAGGATTGAAAATAGACCTATTTCTCTCAGTTTGTATGAGAGTCAATTCAAAAATGGATGAGACCTCAACATAAAATCAGAAACCTTAACACTACTAGAAGAAAAGATAGGAAACACAGTCTAACACATAGGCACAGGAAAGTATTTCCTTAAGAATACTCCAATTGCCCAAGAAACTACATCAAGAATTAACACATGGGATTACATGAAATTAAAAAGCTTTTGCACATCAAAGGAAACAAACAAATAGATTTAACCAAAAGCCTACAGAATGGGAGAGAATATTGCGACCCACACATCCAACAGAGGACTAATTTTAAGAATATACAAATAAGAAAGCAAATACAAGACAACAAATAACCCAATACGTAAGTGGGCAAAGTTCTCGCATGAAAAAGTTCTAAGGGCTAATAAACACATGAAAAATGCACAATATCCCTACACATTAGGGAAGTGCAAGTCAAAACAACATTGAGATTCTATCTCACCCCAGTAAGAATGGCCAAGATCAACAAAACAAACAATAACAACTGCTGGCAAGTATGCAGAGAAAAAAGGACACTTTTACATGGTTGGTTGGACTATAAATAAGGTCACCCACTTTGGAAATTGATATGGAGATACATTAGAATACTAAGAACAGAACTGCCATACAACCCAGCTATATCACTTCAGGGAATATACCCAAAGGATGATAATCATCATACCACAAGGACACCGGCATTTCCATATTCAATACATCACTCTTCACAATCACAAGTGTATGGAACCAAGCAAGATGTCCATCAACAGAGGAATGGATAAAAATGTTGTGGTATAGATACATAATGGAATATTTCTCAGCAACGAAAAAATGAAATAATGTGATTTGCAGCAAAATGGATGGAACTGGAGAATATCATCTTAATCAAATGAACTCATGCCCCAAAAGAAAAATACCATATGATCTCACTCACATGTAGGAACTAAATATAACTTAAAGGAAAAAAATTTAAAAATTAGAATTACACATACATTGTTGCTGTTGTCAGGTGCTGTTGAGTCAGTGTCCAACTCAAAGTAACCCTGTGGACAACAGATGATACACTATTGTCAGTGATTCTCTGCTATTCATAGGGTTTTCAATGGCTGATTGCTTTTTGGGAGTGGGTTGCTGTGTCCTTCTCCCAGGCCTAGAGCACCTGGTGTTCCCAGATGGTCTCTCATCCAAGTACTAACCAGGCCCAACCCTGTTTAGCTCCCAACATCTGACAGGATCAGATGTCATAGTGGTATGGCTACAGGCATATGTAGACATACAAAAACATATAAAAATGAACAATCAGGTTTATCTAAGAAAAAAATATAAGCAGAGTAGAAAGAAAGGGAGAAGGGACTAGCAGGGGAGAGCAAAGCTGTGCAAGGGACATAGGGAAAATAATGCAGAGGGATAAAGGCAGAGATGATAATCTCAAATTTTATGATGTAACTACATGAATACATGCAGAAAATGGGGAAATAAAACCCATAATTGCATATGATTTTAATATGTATTCGTCAAAAGGTTCCATAAATTATGTAAGTTGATAAAAGTGTAACCAAAAGCAATATAATAATTGCAAAACGAAAATAGCAAAAGCCTTATTACTCTGTAAACCACCAATATTTATTAATAAATGGGAAAAAGGAAATGTTAAGGAAATGTTTGAGAAATAGAATTAACAGTAATGTCTCATATAAAAATAAATGAAAAACACTGCCAAACTTGTAAAAAAAAAATCCTTCATAGTAATTATTTGTATCAATTGCATCATGTCTTTGGAGGCACTTTGAGATATTAGAAAAATAATGGTAAGCTATAGAGAAATAAGACTGAATTCCTCACCCAAGCCCAGTAAATGGGTCTCACAAGACAGGATGATTCTATTTCTAAATATTTTCAGATATCTGGATTGAGATTTTTGCAATAATTTTTATTAATAACTTTTTTAATGCTTTTTATTAGTGATTTTTAGTTAGTATATACAACTTACTTTCATTATTATATTTCTGTACATGATTGTACATTGTTCATGTTCACCTCCCCCATTACCCTCTCATGACACCCCTCCCACCATCTAATCCCCTTTTTCTCCATCAATGATTCTCCTTCTGCTTGAATGTCTTGTTTATATATATGTATGTGTGTATATATACACACATTTAATATATAATATATGATATATTACATATATATATGTATGTGTTTGTTTAGATTTCCAACATTTCCTAAACAGCTCATGTTCATTGTACTGTTGTAAGTTTATTTGATAAGTTGTCCATGTGAAAACATATCTCTGAATAAACTTCTTTCAGTTTCATAAAAAAAAAAGGCTGAAAATTTTATTTTACTCCTTCTTTTAAGAGACAGAGTCTCACTATACTGCCTGGCTGGCTTCAAACTCCTGAGCCCAAATGACTCTCCTGTCTCAGCTTCCTTGATAGGTGGAGCTACAAGTGCATGCCGTGGTATCTGAAATTTTGTTTTATTTTGTTTTAATTGAACAATTTATGTTCCAAGCCTAGAATTCAGTCATTTTTCAAAACTATAAATTCTAATAGTACTTTTGAATAACAAATGATGGACTTATTTTCCCTTTAAAAGTAACTTTGATTATTCACTATTTTAGAGCAAAACCAATGTAGTTGTTAGCTGGCGTCAAGTTAGGACTGACTCATAGTGATTCTCATAAGGTCTTCAATGGCTGATTGTTTCCAGATTGCTTCAGGAATGGATTGCCCCATCCTTCTCCCATTTTTGCAATGCTGGGGATCAAACCCGGGTCTTAGAAAGTGCAGAGGTGCACTCTGACAACTAAGGTAAACCCCAGTAAAAAATAATTTTACTACCATCTTTTGCTTTTTCACTTCTGGGGCATATTAATTTTACCTCAGTAAGTATCTCTGGTCCATTGGAATGCTTCTGAAGCTGAAACATACTTGGTGATTATATTCACTGTAGTCAAAGTTAGTTGGCATCATCCATGTATCTAATATTGGAAATTTAGGCTTTGGGTTCTTTTTCTCTCCCGTCACTTTCTTGAAAAGCTTACATGAAATGCCTTCAGAAATAAGCAACTATGCAAAGATGATTTTGTAAGGATAATACTGGATCTCAGTGGTTATATCATCTTTCGTTGTATAATTAGAAGTACTAGGCATTGCTTTTTCCTATACACTCCACTGAGCAATTGTTACCCAGGAGGAAGTGCCATTAGTAGAATCAAATGCATCCTGCAAATGAATGACAGCACGAAAGTTGCCCATGGACCAAGTTGAAGTCTGAGTTCCATTAATTCTAACAAATCATTTTTCCCTAGGATGTGCTGTCCAACTAAGTGGTATGGATCATTGGAGGTTGTACAAAAAGTCTAAAATACACATAGTGGCTTACAGAATGTATTCCCCTGCCACTATTTGAAGTTTTCATTCTGCATAGAGAAAAAAACTTGTTTTGTTTTTTGTTTGTTTGTTTTTGCTTCTGTTTCAAGTCTAATACTCTTGTTCATTTCCTGTAAAAAATAGTAAAGACAACTGTGATTGGAATTTAGAAAAATCCCTTTGGAGTTGAAAATGCCTGACCAAGATTTTAGAATCCAGCGGAAAATCTCATTTTCAAATCCTAACAACTTCAGAGCACTAGAACAAGACTGCCAGGGATTATTATCAGTGTGTGATTTTTTAAAACCACGTTTCCCAAGATTTTATATGTATAAATGGTGGTGGATCATAGTCAATGATAACCATGTGCTAGGGACAAAAAGATTTTATGCTCATATTTTCTTATTTCCATCTTCAAAACTAAAATTCGCTTTGGTGAAACACAAATATGTTGTGCAATTCTGTCTCCTAAAACTATTATAGGGATTCATCTTGACCTGATAGCAGCAATTTTGAGTTTTAACCACCATTGTTGTCCCTGAGTAGCCCTGGTCTTTTTTCCCTGCATAGTTTCCTACCATACTATAAGTAAACAAAGCCATTAGAGCAGTATGTGGATCTTCTCAACCTGTATCTTCAGGACCCTGGTGCTATCACCACAAGGAATGTGCCTGACATCTTTGACATTAGCTTGAGATAAACCAGGTATGTTCTAGCTTAGATGAAGACACTTTTGTCTGACCACTGTAGAAACCTCCCACCCTACCCCATGATCCAAATCATGAGGATCTACTAGTCTTGCAGCTACTCTTGACCACAGTTCTGTCAGTAAAATCCCAATAAATTATACTCAGTGAAATCCTGGATCTGTTTGCCTCTATTTTCAGTCTCACAGCACCTTCTACATACAGTGGCCAGTTATTTTACACCAGATTTTCCCAAAACAAGTATAAATGAAAATTCATGGTTCATTTACAGGTTAGAAAGAAAATTCTCTATAGTCATAAGCTAAGTTTCCCCTTCCCTTGTCCTTTGATGACCTACAAGTGTCTATGAATTGTGTGAGCATTAACCACATTTCAATAAGATTCTCTACTTACTTGTTCAACTCTCTCACCCCAAAGATTGTGAGCAACTTGACCTTAGTCACTGTGTCATCATTTTTTATATAGTATCTAGTGCCCCAGCCCATGGCCTGGAACATATTACGTGCTTAGAGTATGTTGAACTGAATCTTGAGCTAATATATTCAACAATATCCTAAAATAGGAGCTAAATGGTGACACATTCCTTTTTATATCTTTTGTACAAAATACCATATTAATACCATTTACATTTTAGAAGATGAAGTACTGGACCATTTTGTACAGGTTTCTCCTCCTCCCTCTTTGGTGGTTTCCCATCTTTCTTCACTATTAAGAAAACAAAATATTAAGAAATAAAAATCAGGGCCATCAGCATTGCAACCCCTTCATTTGGGTTCTCCTATGTCCTTCTTGTAGCTCATGGAACATATCTATTCGCATGATTTAGAAATATCTGAAATCTCAGTGATTTCCAGTAAACGATGGTGGATTAGAGGCAGTCTCCCTGTAACACAGTAAAATAAAAGAGTCAGAAATAGAAGATATGGACTCTATTCCAAAGAGAAAAAGACTTTAAAAAGCAAAGAAACCACAAAGGAAATTATAGGATGGTCCCAGAGTGCCGATTAGAGCTGAGCAGAGAGAGGAAGTGAGCAGGACACATCTCCAGCCATGGCTCTCTGTAGAGGTGGGAGCCCAGACCCCTCACCCAAAAATATATGCTGGACACCCCTGGTAAGCAGATTGGCAATCTCATAGGAAATGTCCACAGTCTTGAAGCACTTGGACTCTTCAGAGTATTTAGTGAGATAGTGATTCTTCCTAACTGTGGAGTTCAGCATTGGAGAAGAGATTCATTTTGCCACACTTCATACATCAGAGGGCTGTGACTGGACACCATCTTGAGAGGGAACCTATTGTGTGAGACTGAGCTCCTCCAGGGGTCTGAAAGCAATGCATAATCACCAGTAAGGGATCCTAGGGTAATATGCCATGACCCCAGCATGCTTCACAGATGCAGCAGGTAGTTACAGTTGTGAAAATATAAGTAATCTTTTCTTACAAACTATTTTTATTCAAATTATTATCCTACTTTAACCCTCTTCATATTTCATATCCTAGGGTCTCTCTGTTCTCTGTCAATCTTCCTTATCTACCTCCATGTGGCCTGACATGCCTGGAGTTGTAAAGTTTTTTTGTTCTCTCTGAATTCCTTGTCCTCTAGAAAAATCTAAGACTGCTCTCTCTTCTCCCTCCCACTTTTAACCAATCAGGTTTAGCCAGGAATTTGAGTTCAAAACCCTAACCAATTGGATGAGATCCAGTCATAGGGATTACATTAGGAAATAAAAGACCAGACTGACCTCCCACCTATATACTTGCTAGTTGCTTAGACCCACAGTTGGCACCATCTTTGCAAAGAGAATTCACCTTGCTGAGATAAAACTTAAAATTTTTAATTCTACTGTGTATTTATTATCAACATTGAGCATATCTCTAATAATTTAGAGGCTTATCCAGGATGCCAATTCCCCCTGGGAAGAACTTGACCCTCTCCCCTGAGGGAGATGCATCCTGCTGCCTGGTTGTAGCAGCTCTTAATTGGAGATAACTAGAGCCTCCCAGGGCAGCGAATGAACCCAGACTCATTCTTGGTAATACAGGTAAAGAGGCCTGACCAAACACCACAGCAACCAGGCAACTCCATGCACAGCCAAGGTAAGAAATGTTGCGGGGGCACAGAGTATTTCTTGGTGGTTGGGACATTCTGGAGGCTGTGTTTGAGACATGCCGGTGGCAGGGGGCATGAAGCAAATGCAAGAAAGTTCCAGTAAGGAAGAGTTGAGCATTCAAGTACCAGTGTAAGAAACCTCCAGTAAGAGGGGTTGAATACTCAGAACAAGTGCAAGAAATCCCCAGTAACAGGGACCAAGCATCAAAATACAGGCAGATGACAGGGATAGGTAGTAAGAATAGTAAAAAGAGCTCTAAAAAAGAGAGAAGAAAAGAAATAGATAGATAGATAGATAGATAGATAGATAGATAGAGAGAGAGAGAGAGAGAGAGAGAAAGATTCCCTCTGGTAGTCCTTTGGGGTTAATGTTAAGACTGTGGTTGTTAGATGCCATCGAGTTGTGCCTGACTCATGGTGACCCTTATAGGGTTTTCAATGGTTGATTGTTTTAAGATTGCCTTGGGAGTGGATTGCTATGTCCTTCTCTCATTTTTGCGGTGCTGGGAATCAAACTCATGACCTTAGAGACTGCAGAGTGGTGCTCTACCAATTGAGCTAAATCCCAGACCAATGTTAAGATAGTGGGATAATAATAATCCTATTCACAGAGGCCACATGAGAGACCTCAGGGAAATGATAATTGATGGGATTAGAGAGTCTGTTTCTGGGTTCCAAAATGTTTCCAAGGCATTCAATATAAAACAGGAGAAAGATGAAGGGCCAACCAACTTTTTGGATGTTTAAAGCAACTTTCTTATTTCCACTTGGGAGACAAAGCCATTTGTAAAGACATCTCTCCCTCTATTGGTTAACTTTTAAAGGAGGGTTTCACCTAAAGACTACAAAACAGTCTCAGCTTTTAAATCTTTCAGCTTCCACTGGATGTATCCTTAAAAGAGCCCTTATAAAGTTAGATTAAGTTCTTTTGTCTTTAAAATGTAAATTTGATGCCTTGAGTCATACTTTAAAACACAAATATAAGATTGTTGTTAGCTGCCATCAAGTCGGTATCCGACTCATAGCAACCCTGTGCACAACAGGTGAAACACTTGTCAGTGCTTCTCTGCTGTTCATAGGGTTTTCAATTGTGGATTGATTTTTGGGAGTGGGTTGCCAGGTCTTCCTCCCAAGCCTACAGTATTTGGTGTTCCCTGGCATTCTCCCATCCAGGTACTAACCAGGCCCGACCCCGCTTAGCTTCCTAGATCTGACAGGATCAGAAGCCACAGTGCTACAGCTGCAGGCAATATAAGATTAAGGGTTGCTTAATGCCATGACTAAAATAATAAATACTAGCTAATGATAGATCTAAATAGTTACAAAATTTTGAGGAATTGCATTGCTTTGCGTATTGTTCAGAAGTGCTTGAGTTTGATGTATTATTAATTAGTACCAACTTAAATATTGGTATTTAAAGAATGCACTCTGATTTAATATAATTATATTATTTGCTGTTTTAGTGTTTTCCCATTGGTTTCTGTTTGTGGTAATTGTTAGTTTAATGTAATTGTTTATGTGTTTATGTGTTATGTGCTGTTAAATTGTGTTATGATTTAATATTGTTTGATATGAGTTTCTCTAAGTCTACAATATAGAGGTTTTTTTCTTTTTGCCTCAGGAAAAAAAAAATTCGAGATTTTGCCTCAAGCCAAACATTCAGGAGTTAAATACTGAACTAACTTAGGTCTAGGGATAAAAAAGGTATAAGAGGGACATTTTAAAAACCAAACAGCTATAAGGCTTGTTTAAGACATAAAGCAAGTAAAAGGTTTTGAGTTTGGCCAAATAAACAGGTGATCTTAATGTGTTTCATTCTGTAATAAATGTAATTTGGATTCAATGTTCCTTTTTAAATTGGTTCATTTGTTTTACTATATTACTTTATTTTATAACTAAGGTTTTAATGTAAAGGTTATATTATTTTAATTTCTGTGTATATTACTTTGGATATATGTTTTATGGTACGTTACCTAATAAAATCTCTTCATAAAAATCTTATTCAAATTGGCCTATAAATAAGTGAGTGTTCACATAAATTAAAACTGTTAAATTGTGCCAAATCCCTTTTAGTTCATAAGATTTAATTCTCTGATAAATAAATTAATACTGCTAATATGTCTTATCTATGTTTATATCTGTAAGGATTTGGAGATTATATCTATGCTCCCTGTTTTGAATTTGAATGGAGCTTCCTGGGATTTCATTAGAATATATATATAGATAGATAGATAGATAGATAGATAGATATGTGGGCTGGGATTTAGCTCAGTTGGTAGAGCGCTACGCTGCAGTCTCTGAGGTCCCAAATTCGATTCCCAGCACTGCAAATATGGGAGAAGGACGTGGCAACCCACTCCCAAGGCAATCCCAAAATAGTCAGCTATTGAAAACCCTATGAGGGTTGCTATGAGTCGGACATGATTTGACAGCACTTAACAACAACAACAAATATATATATATATGCAAAAGAAAGTACATATATATGTATATATGTATATATATGTATATCCAGTATATATATATAAATTTATATATATATTTACATATATATAAAGTATATATATATACTTCCTTTTGCTTTATTAAATAAAAAGGCTTTTTAATTCAAAATATTTTTATCAAGAAATAAGACAAAAGGGAACCAGCGAGAAAGAGGAAAAAATAGAGAAGCTTATAAATTGAAAAAAATTAAAAAGTTAAAGAAAAAGAGAAATATTTTAAATAAAACAATTTGTATGGTACAGTTCTGTCTAGAAAATATAGAATTGTTATAGGAAAAGAATAAAATCAGAAGACTAAAACATGCTATAGATGATAAAAATAGGTACAAAAGGGTTTATAACATGAAACTTATTTTTTAAATTGTATAATGTATATCTATAGATAGATTTAAGTTGACTATAATTAAGAGAAAAGGACTAACTCTTAGAGAAGCCAACTCTTAGAGAAATTTAAAACTAATATACTTTCTTCTTTTCTCCTTCTCCTCTGCTACCTCAAACTACTTTCTCATTAATGTTACCACTTCCTCCTTTCCTCAGACCATCAGTTTTGATACATGCCAAGTAATATCTTACAGGGGCTTAAAAGAAATCAGAGACACTTCTATTAGCACATAGATTCCTTTGCCCCATCACCCTGGCTATCCATACTCCTCTCATATAGGATGGAGCATATAGACAAGTGCAATGAGATTGTTATGGTCCCTGTGGTACTTGGAAGGAGATCTGATGGACTACCTAATATCAAGGACAGATGGCTACTCCACATAAAAGAGATAGAAATTAAAGATTTAGAACAGACCATAACAGCAGACATAGATTACAAAGATACAATTGCCTGGACAAAATGGATCAAATATTCTGTCCACAGACATCTGGAAGCCCAGGTCATACCTTTCCCACTTGTTTGGACCTCCAACATCAAGGGCATGAACTTCATGATAGCTCTCTTTCTGGATCCCAATGCTTGGGGCAATGACTCCTGCAGACTGCTGTCACTAAATACTTCCCAAAGACAAAGGTCCTGCAGATCAGCCCCTGAGGACCATTAGACCGCCAGCTTCAGACATCAATTTCATTTCATGTCTCACATGACAAGGGGAGAATTTGATGCCTATGGGAACTTTGACAGGATATAAAAAGAGTCTGACATATGAGAAGCTCCAAAATCAGTCTGCCCTGACTATCCTGAGGACTGATGTCTGATGGTATTATGGAAAACAAGTATTAGACATTCTTCCACCAAACTGAAATGGCACTTTTGCTTTAGTGCAATTGGCTATCCCTTTCACCCTGCCATTCATCAACTCTCTTTCCTAAAACAAAGTAATCAAACCAAGAGAAAATTAGAAACTCCCAAAGGCTCATTTGATCCCTATATCTATATTGACAACACTGGAGTTCCCTGGGGGAGTACTCAATGAATTTAAGACAAGAAATCAAATTGCAGCAGGATTTCAATCAGCCCTCTTTTGGTGGTCCTCTATTAATAAAAATGTAGCTTAAATTAATTGTATCTATTATAATCAACAAAGATTCATAAATAATGCCCAAGATATCATTAAGGATATATCTGAACAATTAACAATGACTAGTCAAATGAAATGGGGAGATAAATTAGCCTTATATATAATGTTAACAAAAAAAAGATAGAATATACATAATTCTGGACACTGAGTACTGTAACTATATTCCAAATAACACTGCCTTGGGTGATACAGTTACTAAAGCTTTATAAGGCTTAACTACCTTAACAAATGAATTAACTAAAACTCTGACATAGATGACCCATTTTTGAATCTAATGGAACAATGATTTGAAATTTGGAAAGGATATATATCCTCAACTCTCACTCCTTTTATCACAGTACTAGGAAATTTAATATTAGTAGGTTGTTTTATAATACCTGGTGTTAGGTGATTAGTCCAAATATTAGTTGAAACAAACTTAACCAAACAATCTCTACCTTCTTCTCAGGAAAATCCCCTTCTTTTAGATACTCAGGAACAACAGAACAATTTCCTTTTGGAAGGGCATTGGAAGTTCCTTTTGGAAGCTCCTTTTTGAAGAAAAGCATAGAAACTAAATAAAAAGAGGAGGAAATTGTGAAACTATAAATAATCCTTTTTTACAAACTATTTTTATGCAAATTATTGTCAACTTTACACAATCCCTATATTTCATATCTTAGTTGCTGTCTGTTCTCCCTCCAGCCTCCTTATCTCCCTTCACATGGCAAGACATGCCTGGACTTGCAAAGTTTCTTCTTTTTAAATTCCTTGTCCTCTAGAAAATCTAAGACTCCCCTCTCTTCTCTTTCCCACTATTAGCCAGTTGCATTTAGCCAGGATTGCAAGGTTAAAACCCTAACCAATTGGGTAGGACCCAGTCGTAGTGATTGCATTAGGAAATAAAAGACCAGACTGACCTCCTGCCTATGTGCTTCCTTGCTGATTAAACCCACTGCTGATACCCTCTTTGCAAAGAGAATATACCTTGCCACGGTCAAACTTAAAATTTTTAATTCTACTCTTTTATTATTGACATTGAGTATATCTCCAACACAGTGGAGGAGGAAGGTGAGATGTTGACATGCTGACAGGTTCAGGCAACAGAAGGCTCAGGAAAGGTGGTCAGATGCAAACCCTAGCCCCCCCCAGGACAAGAGTCAACTCCATCTCCTGAAGAGAACTACAGAGATTGTCAACTCTTCCACTGATCACCATCTCCACCTATCAGACTCCAATCTCAGAGGCCACAGGAAGAAAATAAACCAGCATTTTTTTTCTTTTTTCTTTCTTCCTTGTGGGCTAGGGATTGAACCCAGGGCTTTACATGGGACAAGTGCTGTATCACTGTGCAGTATCCCCAGTCCTTTGCTTATTTTTGCTTTGACATGGGATCTCATTGAGTTGCAAAGGCTGCCTCTGGCTTCAGGTTCAAGGTCCTCCTGCCTCAGCCTGCTGAGATTCTGAGTTTGCAGGAGTACAACACAATGCCTGGCTCTTTTCTCCCTCATTTTATTGTTAATTTTGTTTTCCTCGTTTATCTTTTTTCTAATGTAAATTTTATCTTTTTCCTTAGTTTTCTTTTATACTTTTGCTGCCTATGTATCTGTCTCTTTCCATTTACTGCACTTTTATAATCATTTTTACTATAATTTTTTAAAAAGAAATCTGTTAGGCTTTTTCTTTCTTATTGTTCTTCTTATGCTTACCTAATCTTATTTATACATTTCTCTTTATTATGCAAGAGAAGGACCTGGCAATCCACTCTTGAAACAGTTTGACATTGAAAACCCTATGAATAGCAGAGAAGCACTGACAATAGTGCTGGACATGGCACAGTGTTGGGGAGTGTTTCATCTGTTGTACATAGGGTCACTATGAGTTGGACTCATCTCTACGGCACCTAACAATAACAACTTTATTCTGTAATCATTTTTATCTTTTGCTCTTTTCTCTCCTTCTTCCTAATATTCATTTGTTTTATAGATCTTCTTTTCCCCTTTTTTAGTTAACCCTTAAAGTGTCTTTCTTTCTCCCTTTCTCTGTCACCCCTAGTTTTACTTTCATTCTAAATAATTCTTGCCTTCATAGCTTACTCTATATTATTGTTGCCATTTTGTGTTCTATGAGCATTGGTGGCTAATAGTTGGCTTTAATTTATTGTAAGTGTATTTCTATATCTGCCTTCATTTGGGCATTATACTTGTTAGAGTGGTTTGTTTTCTTCTCTGGGAATGGTACAGGGGATTAAGATCACTAAGAAGAGCCCCAAATATAACAAGAAGAGACAGCCATCCCTACAGATGCACAAATCACAAATCAAAAGCACAAGAAGCATGAAAAACAGTGCACCACATCACTTCCAAAAGACCATAATTCTTTAACTACTGAATCCAAAGATACTGAAATTGTGGAAATGTCAGACAAAGAACTCAAAACACTAATTGTAAAAATTATCCGTGACTTCAAAGAGGGCACAAACAAGCAAAAGAATGAAGTAAGGAAATCAATACAGGATGTAGGTGAGAAAGTCACTAAAGTAGAAGACAAAGCCAGCAAAAGTATGAGAAATACAGCAAAGAAATTGAGATTTTGAAGAAAATAGAACAGAAATTGTTAGAGCTGAAGAGCTCAATAAATCAAATAAAATCACAATGGAAAATATCACCAGTAAACTAGATCAAGCAGAAGACAGATTATTGGGGATGGAAGATAAAGATGAAGAAATACCACATTCACATATCAAAAAAGAAAAAAATAAAAGAACACACACTAAAGCAAAACATGGCCAGCAAGCCAGCATTGCAGAAGATATGTAAAGGAATCCTATGCACAGAGGTAGAAGAAAGACATTCTCCATTACAAAAGTAGAGGAAAGAATAAACTTCATGAGAGGAACAGATGAACTAAAGAGAACTAAGAAAGAATCAATCATTTGTAACTCAAAAACCAGCAACCCCCAAAAGGTAAGTAAGGGAGAAAGAAAAGAACAAGTAGTATATGAAACAATCAGGAAAATACAGAAAACAATTACAAGAATCAGCAAACTGCTCTCAATAATAACCGAAAATATAAATGGTCTTAACCTTCCAAATAAAAGATATAGATTAGTAGAATAGATTGAAAAACAAAATCCAACAATTTATTATCTTCAAGAAACATATCTCACTGGCAAGGACACACAGATTGAAAGTGAAAGGATGGAAATTAATGTACCAAGTAACTGGAAACCAAAAAAAACAAAAAAAAAAAAAAAAAAAAAAAAAAAAAAAAAAAAAAAAAAAAAAAAAAAAAAAAAAAAAAAAAAAAAAAAAAAAAAAAAAAAAAAAAAAAAAAAAAAAAAAAAAAAAAAAAAAAAAAAAAAAAACAAAGAGGTGCCATCCTTCTATCTGACAAAGTAGACTTCAAGTTAAAATTAGTCTGAAGAGATAAAGAAGGTTCCTACATAAGGGAATAATCAATCAAGAAGATATAACAAATACAAATAGGTATGCTCCAAACATTGGTACACCCAACTTCATAAGACAAAAAGCACTACTGGACTTAAAGTGATAGACAGATACATATATAATAATAGTGGGTGATTTGAAAACCTCACTTTCATCGAGAGAGAACATCCAGACCAAAAAAAAAAAAATCAATCAAGAAACATCAGAATTAAACATGATGATAGATCAAATGGACATAATAATCATATACAGAATATTCCACCCAAAAGCTACAGAATACATATTGTTCTCATTATCCCATTGAAGTTTCTCCAAAATGGATAACATTTTAGGCCATAAATCAAGTTTTAACAAATACAGAATGATCAAAATAATTTTGTGAATCTTATTGGACCATCATGGAATAAAACTAGAAATGAACAGCAAGAGAAATTAAAGAAACCTTACAAATGCATGGAGATTGAACAATAAATTCTTAAATGATTATTGAGTCCTTGAATAAACCTGGGAAGAAATGAAAAACTTCTTAGAACCAATGAAAATGAAAATGAAAACACAACATACCAGAAACTTTGGGATACAGCAAAGGCAGTTCTAAGAGGGAAGTTAATAGCTATGAGTGCCAACATTAAAAAATCAGAGAGGACTCAAACAACTTAACAATGCACCTCAAGTCTTAGAAAATCAAGAACAAACAAAATCCAAAATCAGTAGACTGAAGGAAATAATAAAGATCAGAGCAGAAATTAATAAAATGGAGACTAAAAGAATAATAAAAAGAATTGATGAAACAAAGAACCAGTATTTTGAAAAGATAAACAAGATTAATAAACCCTTAGCCAAATTACCTAAAACAAAGAGAGAGAAGACTCAACTTAATAAAATTAGAAATGAAAAAGGAAATATTACAACAGATACCAAGGAATCCAGAGAATTATGAGGGGATACTTTGAAAACTTATATTCTGCCAAATGTGGTGACTTATGTCTGTAATCCCAGCAACTCAGGAGGCAGAGACAGGAGAATCACAGGTTCTAGGCCAGAGGCAGCCAGAGTAACTTAGCAAGACCCTGTCTAAAGATAAAAAATTAAAAAGGAGCTATGGTTGCAGCTCAGTGGTAATGCGTGTACAAAAAGTATATGCAAGACCCTGGGTTCAGCCCTCCAGTACTGGAAAAACACAAAACAAAAGGAAAGAAAAGAAAAGAAGAGAAGAGAAAAGAATATTCAAAAAAACTGGAAAACTTAGATGAAATGGATAAACCCTTACAGACATATGACATGCCAAATTTAAATAAAAAAGATAAACAACTTAAAAGACCTTGAACCAGCAGTGAGATTTAAGCAGTGAGATTTAAGTGAGATTTACAAATTCTTCCAACAAAGAAAAGCCCAGGACTGGATGGATTCACTGCCAAATTCTACATGACCTTTAAAAGAAAAATTAACACCAATGTTCCTCAAACTATTCCATAAAATAGAAATGGGAAGAATATTACCAAACTCATCTATGAAGCCAATATTACTCTGATACCAAAACCAGATAAAGATACAATAAAAAAGGAAAACTACAGAACAATTTCCCTGAACATAGATGCAAAAATCCTTAATAAAGTGCTTAAAATTGATTTCAGTAACACATTATAAAGATCATATATTATGTACAAGTTGGTTTCCTTCCAGTGATGTAAAAGTAGTTCAACACACACAAGATAACAAATGTAAAAAAGCTTTTGCACAGCAAAGGATACAATTATCAGAGTGAAGAGATAACCTACAGAATGGGGAAAAAATTTTACAGCTATACACCAAGCAGAGGATTGAGATCTAGGATATATAAAGAGCCCAGAAAAGTAGACACCAAAAAAAGCAAAGTATCCGATAAAAAAATGTGCAAAAGAACTGAATAGAGACTTCCCAAAAGAAGAAATACAAATGGCTAACGGCCACACAAAAAAATGTTCAACATCCTTAGCCATCAGGGAAATGCAAATCAAAGCTATACCATCTCACCCTAGTCAGAACAGCTAGCATCAACAAAACAAACAATGAATGCTGGTGAGAATTGACTGCTAATGGGAATGCAGGTTGTGCAGCCACTGTAGAGATCAATATGGATGCTCCTCAAAAAATTAAAACTGCCATATAACCCAGCTATACCACTCCTGGTTATAAACTCAAAAGAATATAAGTTAGCATACTATAAATTTACCTGCTCATCTACATTTATTGTGGTGCTATTCATAATAGCAAAAATATAGAATCCACCTAGTATCTATCAACAGAGGGAGGATAAGGAAATTATGGTATATATACACCATGGAGTTTAATTCAGCCATACAAAGGGTAGAATTATGGCACTTACTGGAAGATGGATGGAACCAGAAATCATCATTTTAAGCAAAATAAGCCAGGTCCAGAAAGACAAGCATTGCAGGTGAATGTTAGACTTCAATATATATACAGTATTAAAATATACAGGTCATGAAAGTAGAAGGGGCCTATGTAGAGGGAGATAAGAGACTAAAAAGAAGTAAGAAGGGACAACAAAAAAGGGTAATGGGGGAAAGGAAGGGAAATATCATATGTTTTGTCCTTAAGGCAAAATATGGATATGCATATATAAAAATAGATATGATATAGATGAGATATATATAGATATAGATGGATATAGATATATACACAAACAAGATATGCAAGTAGAAGGAGGACCATGGGTGGGGAGGAAGGGGATAGGGAAAGAGGAGTCATAAGAGGATAATAGGAGAATTGAACATGATCAATGTACATTGATATGCATGTATGGAAATGTCATAATGAAAGTCACTAAGTTGCACACTGAAAAATTAATATTAAAAGATTACTAGAAAAAGGAAAAATATCTGATACTCTAACTCTCTAATCCATAACTATGAAGGACATTCTGTAAATGAAAGTCTGATCAACTCATATCTCTTTGCCAGAAACTTATAAGAATGCAAGAGAAAATGGGGGAAAATCTCAGAAAAGATAATGAAAAAAATTTTTAAAGCTGAAATTTTTAAAAAAAGATTTCATTTCCTTAGAATTGTGGTTTAGAAAAGAGGAGTTGGGAAGAGCAGATTCTTTTTTTCATGATAGGTAATCGAGGGAGACTTCAAAGGCTGTTTTGACACTTCGGATGAAAATATATTTATCATAGCCTCAGGGTGAAATGTGGGCTTGGGTTTAGCTCAGTTGATAGAATGCTGCTCCACACTTTCTGAGGACCTGGGTTCAATCCCCAACCCCACAAAAATGGGAGAAGGATGTGGTACGTCATTCCCGAAACAATCCCAAAACAATCAGCCTTTGAAAACCCAATGAGGGTCAGTATGAGTCAGACATAACTCAGGGCCCCTTAACAACAACAAGGGGTGGAATGTGTATATTTTAAAGGATTGTGTACTGAAATAATAGAACTCCAAAGAGAAGCTTGCCCAAGCATCACGCTGTCAATAACTGTTTCCTGGATTGTAAGGTCCAAACCAGATTCAAGCTCTGAGGTAGAAGCCAAACGCTCTTAAACTACCTCCCTGCTGTACAGGGGTCAGACACCAGATCATAATAAAGACAGAAAACAGTGAGTTTAAATTCCTAGTTGCCTATATTTCTTTCACTGTCTTGGGTAAAATGTTATTTCTAAATTAGTGTCTATAATCCTGTTTTGAAGGCAACACAATCTGATTTCTCCATCTTCATCCTCAAAATCAGCTCCTCCTCATTCCAGTGTATTGTTGTTGGGGTGCCTGTGATCCAGAGCTCAGCCTCCTAAAGCAATACCTTCGTCTTTCTGAGGAAGCTTTAAGACTGAAGATCTGCTAAACACCTCCCTGCAGGCAGACTAGAGGTTGAAGGACTGAACATACATGTCTTGAGAGAAGATTGCTACTTCCAGAGCATGTTTTCTGTCCACAAGTCTTAAGGGGTCTTCTGCCCTTCTTCTTAAGGATTCTTGCTTCTCATACTCCCTTGTACCCAATTTTGCCATGAGACAGAGAGTTCACAATGAATTAAAGAGTAAGGATCATATGCTGATACTTAATCTATGATCTCTGATGGAAGCCCATGTATAATTGACTTAGAGGCACTCTTTATTGTTGTTGTTGTTGTTGTTAGGTGCCGTCGAGTCAAGTCCGACTCATAGCGACCCTATGTACAGCAGATCGAAACACTTGCCAATTCTGTGCCAGGCAAACGATCTTATTTATGTTTAAGCCCATTGTTGCAGACACTGTGTCAATCCATCTGGTGGAGGGTTTTCCTATTTTGCGTTGACCTGCCACTCTCCCAAACATGATGTCCTTCTCCAGGGATTGTTCTCTCCTGACCACAGGTCTGAAATATGTAAGACGCAGTTTGGCCATTCTTGCTTCCAAGGAGCACTCTGGTTGTACTTTTTCTAGGACAGATTTGTTGGTTCTTTTGGCAGTCCATGGTATATTCAATAGACGTCTCCAGCACCACAATTCAAAAGCATCAATTCTTTTTCTGTCTCTCTTGTTCAATGTCCAGCTTTCACAACCATATGATGCCACTGAAAATACCATGACATGAGTCAGATGCACCTTCGTCTTCAGTGTGACATCTTTGCTTTTCAATACTCTAAAGAGATCTTTTGCTACAGCTTTTCCTAGAGCAATGCGTCCTTGGATTTCTTGACTGCTGCTTCCACGGTTGTTGATTATACAGCCAAGCAAAGCAAAATCTTGGACAACTTCAATTTTTTCTCCATTTATTGTGAAGTTGTGTGCTGACCCAGTCATAAGGATTTTTGTTTTGTTGATGTTTAGTCATAACCCATATTGAAGGCTATGATCTTTGATCGTCATCAGTAAGTGTTTTAAAACCTCTTCATTTTCAGCAAGCAAAGTGGTGTCATCTGCATAGCGCAGGTTGTTAATGAGTCTTCCTCCAATCTTGATGCCACATTCTTCCTCATAAAGTCCAGCTTCTTGGATTATTTGCTCAGAGTATAAATTGAAGAGAGATGATGAAAGTATACAGCCCTGATGCACACCTTTCTCAACTTTAAACCAGGCAGTGTTTCCTTGTTCTATTTGAACAACTGCCTCCTGGTTCCCATACAGATTTCTCATGAACACAGTTAGGTGTTCTGGTACTACCTTTTTCCAGAGTGTTATCCATAGTTTGTTATGATCCACACAGTCAAATGCCTTTGCATAGTCAATAAAACATAGATAGACATCTTTCTGATATTCTCTGCTTTTGGCTAATATCCACCTGACATCAGCAATGATGTCCCTGGTTCCCTACCCTCTTCTGAATCCCATTTGATTTTACAGTAATTCCCTGTCTATATACTGCTGCAGTCACTTTTGAATGATCTTTAGTAAAATTTTGCTTGTGTGTGATATTAATGATATTATCCGCTGATTTCCACATTCAGTCCTATCCCCTTTTTTGGGAATAGGCACAAATATGGATCTCTTCCAGTCAGTTGGCCAAGTAGCTGTTTTCCAAATCTGTTGGCATAAACATGTTAACACCTCCAGTGCTGCATCTGTTTGTTGAAACATCTCTATTGGTATCCCATCAATTCCTGGAGCCTTGTGTTTCACCATTTCTTTCAAAGCAGCTTCCACTTCATCCTTCAACACCATTGGTTCCTCTTCATATGCAACCTCTTGAAATGGTTGGTCATCTACCAACTCTTTCTTGTATAATGACTCTGTGTATTCTTCCCATCTTCTTTTGATGTTTCCTGCATCATTTAATATTTTACCTGTAGAATCTTTCAATACTGCCACTCGAAGCTTGAATTTTTTCTTCACTTCCTTAAGCTTGAGAAACACAGAGTGTGTTCTTCCCTTTTGGTTTTCTGCCTCCAGCTCCTTGCACATGGCATTATAATATTTGTTTTTGTCTTCTCGAGCTGCCTTCTGAAATCTTCTGTTTAGTTCCTTAACTTCCTCATGTTTTCCTTTTGCTTTAGCAGCTGGACGTTCGAGGGCAATGTCCAGTGTCTCTTTTGACATGTAATTTGGTCTTTTCTTTTTTTCTTGTCTTTCTAAGAAGTTTTTGCTTCCTTCTTGAATGATATCTTTTATGTCATGCCACAACTCTTCTGGTCTCCTATCATTTGTGTCTAATGCATTGAACCTATTTTTGAGGTGGTCTCTGAACTCAGGTGGGATAGACTCAAGGTCATACCGTGGCTCCCATATACTTGTTCTAATTTTCTTCAGCTTCAGTTTGAACTTGCATATGAGAAGTTGATGGTCTGATCCACAGTCAGCACCTGGTCTTGTTTTGACATTTTGTACAGAGCTTTTCCGTCGTCTCTTTGCACATATGTAGTCAATTTGATTCCTGCATGTTCCATCTGGTGAAGTCCATGTGTATAGTCTCCATTTATGATGTTGAAAAAATGTATTTGCAACGAAAAGGTCATTGGTCTGACAAATTCTATCATGCGATCTCCAGCTTCATTTCTGTCACCAAGACCATATTTTCCAACTACTCAGCCATCTTGTTTGTTTCCAACCTTTGCATTCCAGTCACCAGTGATTATCAGTACGTCTTGATTGCATGTTTGATCTATTTCAGATTGCAGAAGCTGACAGAAGTCTTCCCTTTCTTCATTTGTGGCCTTAGTGGTGGGTGCATAAATTTGAATAAGAGTCATATTAACTGGCCTTCCTTGTAGGCGTATGGATATAATTCTATCACTGACAACATTGTATTTCATGACAGATCTTGAAATGTCTTTTTTGATGATGAATGCAACCACTTTTCTCTTTAGCTTATCATTCCCAGCATAGTAGACCATATGATTGTCCAACTCAAAATGGCCTATGCCGGTCCATTTTAGCTCACTGATGCCTAGAATGTCAATGTTTATGTGCTCCATTTCTCTTTTAACAATTTCTAATTTGCCTAGATTCATACTATGTACATTCCATGTTCCAATTATTAATGGATGTTTACAGTTGTTTCTCCTCATTTTTAGTAGTGCCACATCAGCAAGTTGAGCACCCTGGGGTTTTACTCCATTTCCATCATCACGGTAGACTCTACTTAGAGGAGGCAACTCTTCCCCAGTAGTCTTTTGAGTGCTTTCCAACCTGGGGGCCTCATTTTCAGGCACTATACCTGACAGTGTCTCTTTGCTATCCATAGGGTTTTCAATGGCTAGTTGTTTTGGGAGTGGCTCGCCAGGTCCTACTCCTTAGTCTGTCTTAGCCTGGAAGCTCAGCTGAAAACCTGTCCACCATGGGTAACCTTGCTCATGTCTGAGGTTACAGTGGCAGAGCTCTCAGCCTCATCGCAACACATAAACCCCCACGGCAAACTGACAGATGTGTGGGGGCTCTGTTGGTAAAATAATTAATACAAGGATGCATATATAGCATAAGAAAAAGAGAAGGAGAATAGAAAGAGGGAAGAGAGTAAAACAAGAAAAGAAGAAAAAAAAAAACTCACGCACACACACTCCCACCCACGTATAAAATCGCTTATAGTCAAGTGCGGTGGTATACACCTGAATTCCCAGCAGCTTGGGGGCAGAGGCAGGAGGATCGCAAGCCCAAGATCACAGGCAGCCTGCACAACCCAGCGAGACCCTGTCTCAAAAAGTAAAAAAATATGGGCTATGGGCGCAGCACAGTGGTTCAGCACCTACAAAGCAAATAGGGGCAAGACCCTGGTTTCAAACCCCCATACAAAACAACAAAAACAAACAACAACAACAAAAAAACAAACCAAAACAAAACAAAACAAAAACCCCAAGAAACAAACAAAAAAATCAAAACAAAAACAAAAACAAAACCATGCATACACGCTTGCACACACATATAAAACACTTCTAGTCAGGTGCGGTGGTGCACACCTGCAATCCCAGCGGCTTGGGGGGCTGAGGCAGGAGGACCACAACCCTGAGATCAGAGGCAGTTTGTGCAACCCAGCAAGCCCCTTTCTGAAAAAGTAAAAAATATGGGCTGGGGGCACAGCACACGGTCCAGCACCTACAAAGCAGGCAGGCGCAAGACCCTGGATTCAAATCCTCATACAAAAAAAAAAAAAAAAACAAAAAAACCCTTGTATGTTTTTGTAGGTGCACTGTGGGCACCCAGTTCCACCGGGTGAAGTTGATACTGCAGGAAGCAGTGCTCCCTCCAGAACTCAGGATGGCAGTGTTTTCACATAATCTGCAGGAGCAGTCTGTTTTAGTCTATAGAGATTTTGCCGATTGCGTAGAAAATGGCAGATTGCCCCACAATAACCAAAGAGATGGTTCCGCGAAATATTCTGTGTCTATTGTATTGTTTGAGAAGCAGTGGAGCCTGTGGGGTCCTCCCTGGGGTTCTCCCTGTCCCATGTAGTTCGGGCGCCAATTCCCCAAGTCAGAGATTTCTGGCCCAAAGCCTATAGCATGGAGGGAATATGGCTGCTATCGTGGATTTTTTTTTTTCTTTTTTTTATTGCAGGGCTTTCCGCCCACTTGGGAGAACACTTGGGAGGACCAAATCCTCTTGTGTGCGGGATGATATTCAACCCCCCCAGAGAGAGTCTGTAGTAGGTCTGCCATGCACGGCGATTGCACTCGAAACTGTTCTTATTGTGTCTAATTTCCCATAAGACTCTGCCAGAAAGGAGCACTCTGTCCGCGTGGTGCCCAGCCTCCTCCGCAGACCTCACCTTCCTCCACAGTGCAGTGGGATGACTTAGGATCCCCTCTGGTGTGTCTGGGGTCCAGTCATATGTGTGCCCGTATGTCTGTGGAGATTGTGTCCGCATGACTGTCCCGCCCCAACAGAAGGGAGGGAGCCGTGTTTCAACTCTGGATGCATACCGCTGGCACTGGTTTCCCAGTTCCCTCCGTGATTACTCCCCGTACCCTCGAGTATCTACTCTCGTGGCTCTGATCCCTATTTTCTTGCATGAGGGACCTACAACAGCCCAGCATCTCAGGCTGCGGGACATATGTCGCTAAAGATGGCGATGCCGTGTGTCACGTCAAAACTGACTCACCCGAAAACTTGCAGTTTGTGTCCCGTGGACAGGGTGACAGTGTGATGTCAATGTTGCATTCCGTGTTGGGTCCGGCTCCCGTGGGTGTGTGGGCGAAGTCCCCTCCGAATCTCTGGGATTCTATCCTGCCGTCTGCGTGAAGGCGAAATGGCAGAATGGCGGTCCTGCTACTGACCTCTGTATAGCTCCTCCGAAGCCAAATGCTCGATTTCAGTGTCCATCCAGTTTCATCCTCTGTCTCCCAATCTAAACTATCACTGTTTCTATCTATTCAATGTGAATTCTAAACCCCTAATCGAGGCTTCCCTTTACTCTGGGACAGAAGGTGCATATTATCTGTCCGCCATCTAGCCTGCACTCTTTATTAGAAGGCTCTAAATCCAGATGACTATTAAGGAATTTCTAACCCCCAGGTAGTCTTGGAGAAGAGAAAGTGAAGACCCACAGGGTGTTTTCCAGGTCCCTCACATCCTACCACATTGGTCTGATCTGCCTTTCATAATTGCTTCTCACAAACTGGGCTTGGATTTCCATTGCTCACTCACTGAATTCACATCTTGGGAAGGAACCCAAAAATTGAGTGAACAATAGGTAAACCAACCAAGATGAAATAGATAGGAACCACCACAAAGAAAATAAACTCTGGGCCCTTAACCTATTACTTGTTAAAAACACACTTTCAACATCTTTGTCATAAAACATCAGATTAGGCCACAAGGTCAGAATGTTTCCAGACTAAGATCCCCTAATGAGTAGACCAAGACAAAACTAGTGGAGTTTGAGATGTCCATATAAACAATGGATAAAGTGCTCACTTCGGCAGCACATATACTAAAATTGGAAAGATACAGAGAAGATTAGCATGGCCCCTGCACAAGGATGACACACAAATTTGTGAAATGTAAGAAAAAAAAAAAAACGGATAAAGACAAAGGAGAATTGTTACCAAGAAAAAACTAAAACTAAAACTAAATGTGCCCTTTGGCTCTTTTGTTCTTGTTGTTAGGTGCCATTGCGTCAGGTCCAACTCATAGTGACCCTTTGTACAACAGAACAAAACACTCCCAACATTGTGCCTTGCCCAGGTCTTTGTCAGTGCTTCTCTGCTATTCCTAGGGTTTCCATGGCTGGTTTTTTCAGGAGTGGGCTGCCAAGTCCTTCTCCCATTTTTGCGGTGCTAGGGATCAAAGTGTGCCAGGGCCTCAGAGCATGCAGAGCAGCACTCTACCAACTGAGCTAAACCCCAGCCTCTTTTGCTCTTAAGAATCACCAATTCTGGATGTCACACAGCCAAGCAATGCATTATTACCTTCCCACTAGCTTGCTGGAGATAACAACTCTGCCATGCGGTTATGATGATAGTTGCCTAGGTTACTCAACAGAAATTTGAAGACCACTTTTGCTAAAAACACTGATTCTTTACTATAGCCTATAAATAAATTAAAATGAGATAAGAGGCTTGGCATTTCTGTTTTCATATTGAGTCTGTCCCCCTGCTGCCTCAACCTTTGAGACAGATGTGCGTGTGTGGCTATATTGATCATTTGAGAAACATCTTGTCTAAGACTACAGCACAAAGTTAACTTGGCTTGTTGCCCACTAGACCAAATATCTGTTTCTTCCACCCTGACTTGTACCTTCTCAGAAACTCAAGCACCTATAGTCCTTCAGCCTTATCATATGACCAAAACCAAACTCTGAGGACAGAGCATCTGTGTAAGCTGAGGATGCCAACAATAGGAGGGACCTAGCATTTCCTGAGCTAAATCACTATCCACTGACCTGCAAACCTCAAGGTCAGAATGCTTATTCACAACAAGGAAAACATCTTTTGAAACCTGGCCCATGACAATACCAAACTTTAGCCCACCCCAGAAAAATCTATGAAAGCCTGCTGCATCCTTTGTTCAAGCTGGCAGCCTGATCTCCTCTGCCTAGCACCAGCTCCCTTTGGCTTGAGTCAGTTCAAACTGAAATCTGAATATAGAAACCTGCCCTGTCTTATTTGTAATATGTGGCTTCATCTCACTTCTACTGTTTCCATGCCACAAGATCCCACCACTAGTCATCACAGGGACAGTAGGACAATGAGATCCATTTATCCAAGGTAAATGTCCTGAGTAGAAACAGTATTCACATTCTACTACCCACAGGCACAGCAATGGGACTCATCTCCTTTTCCAGGAAACTCTAAGCCTCAGCTATGGTTTTACCTTGAGAACGTCACACTGTCATTCTAAAGGCAGAGAAATGTAGACAGCTGGAGGACAACAGAGCTCTCGTACTGTCAATTGAATTCCACTTCCCTTAGTGGGGTTTGAAACCTTTAAGTATGTGAGTAGGATAGAATGCACACACATTTTCAATTTCACTGTTATAATTATGTGTTCAGCATCATTGAACATAAATGGAGAAATATAAGATCTCGAACTTCTAGCTAGGAGGATTCTGCTTATAGACAAATGAATGTTCAAATACAAACGATTTTTCTCCATAATGTCAGTTGAGAAAATACAAATGGCAATGACTACACTTTACCTTTGATCACTGAGAAAAATCTTGCTTATGAGGCTAGGCCAATAAAATAAAGAGCTTTAATTCACAGGCTGTCAAGCTTAGGTACACAGTGTGACTCTGGTACAATTACTCACCATTTCAGCTGTTTTTATATCTGTTCCCATTGACCATGTGCCACATAGTCTTGCCAAAAAGGTAATTGTGATGCTGTTATTTTTCCATAGTCAATTTAAAGTAAGTGCTAGGATATTTAATATGAGACATCCTTTTTTAAAAAGTACCAAAGTTGTTGTTGGTGGTAGTTTTCCGTTTGGGTTGCTTTGGTTTTGCAGCCTCGCTAGTACTGGGATCACAAGCTTGCACCACCATACCAGGCTGTAGTTTTTTGTTTTTGTTTTATTTTTGTTGTTTATTTGGTTTGGTTTTTTTCCTTTTGTTTTTATTTTTTAACAAAGCTCTTTGAATACCTAACACTCGCAGTCTATACTAGAACCTTATCCCATCTCCCCATTCCATCTTTGACCACAGAACTTCAGGAAGTAAGTGGTTGAAAATGGAGTCAAAATTATCTGCTCTGTGTATTTCTTTTTGAAAAAACACTTGTAAAAGCAAAATATTTACTTTATGTCCCATCATAGCAGTCAAGGTCAAAATCTTTCCAATGTGAAGATGTACATTTAAGTCCAGAAATTCAATTTTACCAGCCTGGACCATCATAAACATGCTCATAAGACAAATACATTAACCAGAATGCCAGTTAAGTAATTCATAATGGAAAATGGAACTGACAAGTGTATCATAGTTTTCAAGATTTCTGGTCAATGCATTCTTTCCTCACTATGATAGTGATGAAGAAAGACTTTTTTTTTTTTTTTCTGTATGGTACTGGAGCACTGAACCCAGAGCCTCGTGTAACTTTGCAAGCATGCTGCCACTGAGCTGCACCCCTGCCCATTTATTATTTTTTAAATTGAGACAGGGTCTTACTAAGTTATGCAGCCTATCTCTGGCCTCAAACCTGGGATCTTTCTGCTTCTATTTCCCAAGTCAATGGAGTTACAGGCATGTATCACCACATCCGGTTTAGAAGTCAAATTGAAGCCAGAAAGCTATTCTCCCCACACCATACATTTGAAGGCAGCGGGTGAGGAGTTGGATGGGTATATTAGTTGATTATGGCTGTCATGATCTGAGAAGCTGGACTTTATGAAGAAGAACGCAGCATCGGGAGTGGAGGAAGATTTTTTAAGAACCTGCATTATGCAGAAGACACAACTTTGCTTGCTGAAAGTGAAGAAGATTTGAAACTTTTACTGAAGATCAAAGAACATAGCCTTCAGTATGGATTGCAGTTCAACATTTGCAAAACAAAAATTCTTAAGACTGCAACTTCACAACAAATGGAGAAAAGATTGAGGTGGTCCACAATTTTGCTTTATTTGGTTCTATAATCAGCAGTCATGGAAGTGGCAGTGAAGAAATTAATAGATGCATTACTTTGGGAAAAGCTGTGGCAAAAGATCTCCTTAAAGTATTAAGAAGTAAAGATGTCACATTGAAGATGAAGGTGCGCCTGACTGATGCCATGGTATTTTCAGTTGCATCATATGGATGTGAAAGCTGGACATTGAACAAGGGAGACAGGAGAATTGATGCTTTTGAATTGTGGTGCTGGAGACGTCTATTGAATATACCATGGACTGCCGAAAGAACCAACAGATCTGTCCTAGAAGAGGTACAACCAGAGTGCTCCTTGGAAGCAAAAATGACCAAACTGCGCCTTACATATTTCGGACATGTAGTCAGGAGAGAACAATCCCTGGAGAAGGGCATCATGTTTGGAAGAGTGGCAGGTCAA
>VMDO01014634.1:0-53722 GCA_007922755.1 Pedetes capensis | reverse complement strand
CCTGGATGGGAGACCGCCTGGGAACACCAGAAGCTGTAGGCTTGGGAGAAGGACCTGGCAACCCCCTCCCAAAAATCAATCTGCCATTGAAAACCCTATGAACAGCAGAGAAGCACTGACGATAGTGTTTCCCCTGTTGTACAGAGGGTCGCTATGAGTCGGATACCGACTCGACGGCACCTAACAACAACAACAACAAGAGAGAAAATATAAGCGGGGAAGAAAGAGGTAGGGAAGGGAGTAGTGAGGGGGAGCAAAGATTGTGGAAGAGGGATAGGGAGGAAAAATAATGCAGAAGGATAAATGGAGGAAAGGTGATCTCAAATTATATGATGCAAATACATGATTACATGGGGAAAAATGGGAATATAACCCATAATTGTATGGTATTCTTATCACATATTAATCCAAGGGTTCCATATATTATGTAAATTGATGAAAGTATAACCAAAACCAATGTAATAAGTGCCTAATGGCAATAGAAAAAAACTGATTACTCTGTACCCCACAAAATTTATTAGGCAAAAAAATTAAAATGTGAAAAATAAAAAAGGAATCTATTTCCATTGCTTTTCTTAAAACTGTGGGGCACACACCTCCCAATCTGTTCCAGATATTTGGATGGGCGGTGCCACTGTGCACACAGATATCTAAACACAAGTCACTCAGGACCCTGGCGTGAGGAGTGCAGACTCCTGCATCCCTTGGGGAATGCTGGGGGAGATGGAAGAAAGGAAAAAGCCTTGGGTGCTTTCACCTTGCTGGGACAAACATAGCTCTTTATTGCCTCTCAGCCCTGATCAGGGCAGAGAGAAACCCAAACAAGTTCACAGCTATAACAAGTGTTAGCAGCTCTTATACTGCCTCAAGGGCACATGCTTCCATGTTCCTGGTCAAATCGAGGGAATCCTTTCCTTGCTGGTGGCCCGTAGCAGAGAGTTGTTGTCCTGCTGGTCAAGGCTAGAGAAAGAGTTCTTGTATAGTTGGTGGTCCAGGCGAGATAATTCTTTCCTCATCAGTGGTCGGACGGAGAGAGAGTGAGCCGCTGCAGTGTAGCTCTTTATATAGCTCGCCCCAAATGGCCTGAGCCAATCAGCTTTGAGTCCAATTGTACAATCAGGTTCAGGGGATTTATGAAGGGTTTTATACCAATGTCCAATCAAGTTACTTTCATTTTCCCTAGATTTCTAATTTACAAGCCAGATCTTCAAAAGCCACTTTTACCAGTTTTGGGGGTTTTGCCAATTTCCTCCCAATTTCCCTCTAAACGAAAAATAAAAAAGGAATCTTTATTTCCATTGCTTTTCTTAAAGTGTGAAGAAAAGAACAAAATCAGATATATCACACTGTATTAAAAACAAAAGCAAGTCAGGTATGATGGCGAATCCAGTAATCCCAGTGACTTGGGAGATTTACAAGTGTGAGTCCAGAGACAGACTGTGTGACTTAGCAGGACCCTATCTCAAGATAAAAAATTAAAAAGGGGGGTTGGGGTGCAGCTGGGTGGTAGAGGACTTACAAAATATGTGCAAGGCCGAGTTCAATCCCACTGTAGCACTAAATAAATTATAAATAAATAAATAAATAAATAAATAAATAAATAAATGCCATTGTTAGGTGCCATTGAGTTGGGTTCTACTCATAGTGACCCTGTGTACAACAGAACAAAACACTCCATGACACCATGCTATGCCTGGCACTATGTCAGTGCTTCTCTTCTGTTCATAGGGTTTTCAATGGCTATTTTTTTAAGGATTGTTCTTAGGACTGGGCTGCCAAATCTTCCTCCCATTTTTGTGGGATTGGGGGTGGAATCCAGGGCCGCAGAGAACACAGAGCAGCACTCTACCAACTGAGCTAAACCCCAGACAATAAATAAATAAATACAAAAGCAAAATACAGTAGATGGATGAAAAAAAGATGGTGTATATCAAAGATGTAATTAAAAATATTTTCAAAGAATGGAATCTTTTTTTTCTTTTTCCTGTATTGCGGAGTTGAACTTGGGGTCTCACACATGCTTTTTTTTTCAAGTGCTCAACCACTGAGCTGCACCCCTGCCCTATTTTTTACATTGCATTTTGAGACAGAGTTTGGTTAAATTATTCAGGCTGCCTCTGGCCTCAAGCTTGGGATCTTCCTGCTTCTGCTGTCTGAGTTGCTGAGGTTACAGGTGTGGGCCACCTTGCATGGCTCAAAGTATGGAATCTTAAAGAAGGAAATAAAACAAAATTTGTAGAAAACATTAGAAAATATTCTTGAACTGAGAAATAAATGTGTATATTTGATGAAATGCAAACAACTGATACAGAATACTTACAAATCAATATTATTGCTTAGCATAAAAATTAAAATGTGATGCTTAATGTTATGTGTCAAGTTTACTGAACCACAGAGTGCCCATATATTTAGTTAGACATTCTAAGTATGCTTGCAAGGGTGTTTTTTATGAGATTAACATTTGAATCAATCCACTGAGAAAAGCAGATTGCCCTTCCTGTTGTAGGTAGGTCTCATCTAAACTGTTGAAAGTTTGAATAGAACAAAAAGTCTGAGTTAGATTCTTTTCTGTGCCTTTCTTTGAACTATGAATTTTTTTTTCTCCAGATTCCTGACTGTAGACCTTGGGATGCCTCAGCCTCCATAATCACAGGAACCAGTTCTTCACATTCATATTCTTTTCTTTTCTTTTCTTTTCTTTTCTTTCTCTCTCTCTCTCTCTCTCTCTCTCTCTCTCTCTCTCTCCATATTTTGGGGACATATAATTTCTTGAACTAAATTTTCTTATTTATAGAATAACATAGTTGCTGCCTACACATACAAGCAGTGTTTAATCAGTACCTTTGGTTTTCAAGTGATAGATGCAGGATAAGTCAAGCATAAGAAAGAATAAATTTTTTAGCTTCAAAAACTTAAAAGTACAAGACAGATATGAGCAGAAATGACCCAATTGAAGGATTTGCATTGTATCATTACCCTTAGCCTTGAGTTCAATTCCCAGCACCACAAAAATGGGAAAAGGACGTGGCAATCCACTCCCATGGCAATCCCAAAACAATCAGCCCCTTGAAAACCCTATAAGGGTCGCTATGAGTCAGGCATGACTCGACGGCACCTAACAACAACAACAAAATTGTGACAAGGAGAGTAGAAGAAAATATCAACTTCTAGTATGGGGAGAATAAAAACAATTAAAAAAGAAAAACTACCAGTAGCAATAACTTAAAAATTATTATTAGGTGCAGTCGAATTGGTGTCTGTCTCTTAGCGACCCTTTGTACAACAAACAAAACACTATTGTCGTGCTTCTTTGCTATTCATAGGGTTTTCAATGGCTGATTGTTTTTTGGGAGTGGGTTGCCAGGTCCTTCTCCCAAGCCTACAGCACCTGGTATCCCCAGGTGGTCTTCCATCCAAGTAGTAACCAGACCCAATCTTGCTTATCTTCCAAGATCTGACAAGATCTGATGCCACAGTGATACAGCTACAGGCAACTTAAAATTTAGTTGGTCAATATAAGAATATCAACCAAAATGAGATATGTTGTTGTTGTTGTTGTTAGGTGATGTTGAGTCGGGTGGACCCACAGCAACTCTCATAGGGTTTTCAATGGCCAATTGCTTTTGGGATTGTTTCCAGAGTGGGTTACCAAATCCTTCTCCCAGAGGAATGTTTGTTGTTGTTGTTGTTGTTGTTGTTGTTGTTGTTGTTGTTGCTGTTGTTGTTGTTAGATGCCCACAAGTTAAGTCTGACTCATAGCAACTCTATAGGGTTTTCAATACCTGATTGTTTTCAGGATTACTTCAGGAGTGGATTGCCTTGTCTTTCTCCCACTTTTGTGGTGTTGGGTTAGAACCCAGGTCCTCAGAGAGTGTGGAGCAGCGGTTACCAATTGAGCTAAAGACTCCACTTACCAGATGAGTACTTTCAGATGATGACACAAGAGGGAGCTCCACAGCCACAAAACTGGGACTATTGCCACAGCTCATCCTTTCTTTTTTAAACTAAAGTAGATTTTTCTTTATTTTTTAAAAATAACATTCTAGAAAAATCTGAAGACTTGAATTTGAAATCTACCAGTTAATTAATGACTTTTAGGCTTAATTTCCTCATCCATCAAATGTAAGCAAATTAGATTGTTTTGAAGGAAGCTTAGGTCTTTAGACTAAAGATACAAAAATATTTCCAACCAGCCATGCTCAGACACGGATTCAGAAGAAGAGCACACTCATATCTCATCCAAAGTTACTGTGAGGAAAAATAATAGAACATCTCTGTAGAAAATAACTGTGTACCTGTACCAAGAAACCTAAAGCACTGCCCAGATACTCCTTCAAATAGAAGACTTCTTGCCCTTCCTGATGACACTGCTATCAGTAGGTCGACTTTAGCTGTCAAACTCTTCAGACATTTCTTCAACATCACAGACACCTCATCCAAAGTAACAGCCCCTGTGGGAACAGACCATATCCAAACATGGACTGATGCAGGCTGGTGAAGCTTCAGCTATCATGGCACAGCTTGAGATCCCTCTGAATGGTCATTTTAGCTATAGAGCCCTGTGTTAAATCAGGTGAGGCTGTCATTTGGAATGCATTGGACTTGACTTCTCTCTCAGATTAATCAGCCCTCCCCGATTCCACAGGTGTTAATACCAGGTATTTTTAATAGCCATTCTACATGCCACACAGTGTCAGAGAGTGCTTTCCATGGAGCACAATCTGTGAGTGTCTGGGAGATGTGTGCACAAAATAGGTGAAAACTCTAACCAAATATTTGAAAATGAGCTAAAGGAAATAAAATAAGTGGCAGAAAATATGAAATAATAGTAAAAATCAGAATTTAAAAGAACTCAGTTCTGAGTGGTTGGAGGAAGATGTCTTGAAAAGAGGGGATAGATTAGGAAGTAGTTAGAAATGAAATGAAGATCATTTCATAAATAAAGTCTAACTTGGAGAAGACTGAAGAAACATGATAGACAAGGCCATAACACAAAAAACAGATCTAAAGACAGTAAAAAAAAACTTACAATGTCAGATAATATAGTCTCTATATTTCTATTGTGGTAAAATTTGAAATCATACAAATACCAATGCATGACATTGTTGTTGTTGAGTGCAGTCAGGTCTGCTGAGTCAGGTCTAACTTTGGGATTGTTTTGGGAGCCACATCATCCTCTCATTTTTTCAGTGCTGGGGATCAAATCCTGGGCCTCATAGAGCACAGAGTGACACTCTACTAACTGAACTAAACATCAGGCACGCATGACATTAGAAGCCATGAAAGTTGTTTCTGTTGGAGAAGACAGAGCTGGGAGTGAAATGTCCGTAATATTCTGATTATTGATCTATTCAGTGTCCACTTTATCATAATTTGTTGATGCATTAGTCATGATTTATACACTTTTCTGTGTGTTTGTATTCCAATTGAAAAAGCATACAGGACATACTATTTTTCTTTCATAGATTCAATGTATTTTATATGACAATATTAATCATGTATTTTCTACTGTGCTCATTTTCTTTATTTCCCCAGAGACTTTCTTTCTTTTATGTTAAAGCCTCTGTGCACGACGTTTGAGTTACCATGTCTAGTACTCTCAGATGTTCAAATAAATTTAGACCATGGCACTGAAACTTGTTTAGAGCGATTTGTTCACAGGAATTGCTTGAGGATTGGAGGGCTCCAAAGCAGGAGAGCCAGGCAAAACAAGTTTTCATTCTGTTGAAGTAATCTTTTCAATGTTTCCCCAGAAAAAGGTCCTCCTGTTCCTAGCCTTGCAGTCAACCTGAGGCCAAGGGTAGGAAAGAGGCTGGTGACACGCCATGCAGTGAGAGGGTTTACACTTAATCCTCTGCTATGAACACAGCACCTCACACTTGCTTGTTTCTATAGTGTCTTTCGCCCACACCTCCTCTGGGTTAACTGCCCACACCTCCTCTGGGTTAACTGCCATAAAAGTAAATCTTCAGGCCTGCTGTTATCACACACCTGTAATCCTAGCACTTGGGTGGTAGGAAAATGCTGAGTCTGAAGCCAGACTGCATTACATAATGAGCCCTTATCTCAAAAACAAACAAACAAACAAACAAAAAACCCAGTGAACCTCCAGTTTCATCTTGTCACGAAAGGTATAAAGCAAAGCTACTCCAATGGGAGTCTGCACTCTGTTTCAGATCTGCAAGCTTGTAATATTGGCTTATGACCAAACAGATATAGAAATTGAATGTACATGGGAAGCAATCTTTTTAGAATTTGATATTACTGTGGCAGATGGTCAGTGCACATCTTTGCAACAGCATATGCAATGTTTTCATTTCATTTTTGAGACTGTTCATTTAATTTTTCTGGCAATTCATTTGTCTTTGCTTTTAATAAAATGTACATAAAGTTGGCAGAAATAGTTGTGTATATCACATACAACATAACATTCTGTAGGATACATGCCATGTGAAATGATTAAATCTAACATATGCATTTTCTCACATAGTTATTTTGTTGTGAGAGCACTAACATCCACTCTTCTAGCATTTAACAATTCACTTTTATTATATTTGAATAGGTATTGGCCTTTATGAAACGTGAAAAGGAAACCCATCCTCACTGTAGATGATTTGAATGCAAGAAGCTCTGTTCCTTGTTCAGTGCCATCTGGTTGACCCAATTCTGAAGAAAATGTTCACATGTAGTTACGGCTTGTGAACGTGTTCACGTCATCTTCCTCCTTTTCACAGGTGTATTTTTAGCTTTCTCTCATCTACTTACAACCTGCCAATCATCCTCTTTTTCCCCCTTTCCTCGTTGTTTTGATGTCTCCCACATGCTGTCCTCTCCTGTTTATCTTTTTTTTTTTTTTTTTTTGCAGTATTACAGAATTGAACTCAGGGCCTCATACATGATAGGCAAACACTCTACCATTGAGATGCACCCCTACCCCCTTTTTTTGTATTTTATTTTGAGACACGTTCTCCCTAAATTGTACAGGCCACCTCTGGCTTCAAACTCATGACCATGAAATATGAACTTAGGCTTTATGCATTATACTCTTTAAAAAATATTGGTAAACTGAAATCTATCTAGAGGACTACTCCCACGGTGGTGAGATG
This sequence comes from Pedetes capensis, assembly GCA_007922755.1. NCBI lineage: Eukaryota > Metazoa > Chordata > Mammalia > Rodentia > Pedetidae > Pedetes > Pedetes capensis. The sequence goes on along the minus strand of VMDO01014634.1, from coordinate 46,616 downwards.
TCTGAAATTCAAGTTATGTAGTAATAGAAAAGGCTCACATTGTCATCTTAACTGTCCTGAATGTATGTGAACCCAGGTTAGATTCACTGTAAGACATGTAACAAAATCTATGAAAATCACAGAAGCTAATACCAGCAGAAATGAGGAGAAATAATAAGAGCTAAATACAACAGAAATATAAATTTTGTGAAGTTGTTCATGCCAGTCATTGGAAGCCAGTTTCTCCCAGAGATACAGATGAAGGAATGTCTGTTCAAGTGAGACATAAGATCAGATGACCATCAAAGTCCTTCTGACTCTCATAGTATATCATTTGATAATATAATTAAAACTGAATAGCCCCTTAATAAACACAGTATGGAAGGCCATGTAGATATCTTCAGCCTACGATGGGACAGGATGTTTGGTCATTCTTTTCTATTCATTTATGAGACATACCTTCTGTAATGAAGGAATAGGTTAAAGGAATGGTCAGAAAAGGCTGCCTGAGGCTGGGAATTTTGCTGCACATGTATAATCCCAGTGACTCAGGAGGCTACAGCAGGAGGATTGAAAATTCAGGGGCAGAGGCAGCTTGTATAACTTAGCAAGACTGTGTTTTAAAATAAAAATTAAAAAAGGGATGGAGCTTAGTGGTAGAGAGCTTGTTTAGCGTGTGCCCTGAGTTCACATTTCCATAACACACACACACACACACACACACACACACACACCCCAAAGAAAATGAAAAGGAAAAGAGAGAAGGATAGAAAAGGTAGCCCAAATTATATTCCAGAGAATCTGAATGAAATAAAATCCTAACAGAGATGAATAGAACTTTAATATGAATCTTATACTCTATATAGTTTTATGTGAAACAAAAGGAAAATATATTATCTCTATTATTCATCTTATATATTAAAATTTAGAACTAAGGTTCACAGAGGAATTATAGCTTAAGTCATGCCCTAAACAAAGTCCATATGTTTTTACATTTGCCATATCTGAAGGTTGAACCCAGGGCCTCATACATACTTTCAAACTACTCTACCACTGGGCTGTACCTCCCGCACATTTTTATTTCTTACTTTGAGATAATAACTAAGTTACTCAGGCTGCCTCAGCCTCCTGAGTTGCTAGAATTAGAGGCCTAATTCCAATTCTTCAATCATCTGAGCACTAGCCTCATGGTGGTGTTCTGTGCCATGCCATAATTCTAGATCAAAGTTATATTCTGGTCTGGAATCTTCATTTTAAGCTGGGAATAACTTTAAACAGCACAATCAGAGATTTGGGACAAACAAGACAAATACAGGTCAAGAGATTATGGCTGTTAAGACCTTGGCAGAGCTATAAACCTAGAGGAAGGGGAAAAGGAAAAGAGGTACCCCTCATTATCATATACATATTTAATCTCCCTTAATCTTTACCAGATTAAAATAGTACTATCTAAGATTTACCTGCAGCCATAGCCCTGTGGCATCCCATCCTGTCAGATCTCGGAAGCCAAGCAGGGTCAGGCCTGGTTAGTACTTGAATGGGAGACTGCTTGGGAACACCAGGTGCTGCAGGCTTGGGAGACGGACCCAGCAACCCACTCCCAAAAATCAATCTGCCATTGTAAACCCTATGAACAGCAGAGAAGCATTGACAATAGTGTTTCACCTGTTGTAGGTAGGGTCACTATGAGTCAGATACCGACCCGATGGCACCTAACAACAACAATCCCAGATTTACCTAGGAAACAGGCCCAAAACATCAAACAACTCATCCAAAGGCACACAGTTAGACAGATAACTAAACCAGATACTCTCATGACTTAAATAATTAGAGATACAATTAGCCCAAATAGGTATGTACTGTTGACGAGTATGCTTATTATGAATTCTTAAGAGAAAGCCTAGTCTTCCCCATCACTCTCCAAATGGCGAGCTGTACATCCTTGTTCCTGAGGCTGTATACCATTGGGTTCAACAGTGGAGTGATGATGGTGTAGGTCACGGTCACCAGCCTGTCTTTGCCTGATGCATATTTGGCTGAGGGTCGCAGGTAGACAAAGGAGGCACAGCCATAATGGACAATGACCACAATGAGATGGGAAGCACAAGTGGAGAAGGCTTTTCGCTTGCCTTCAGCTGATGGTATCTTCAAGATGGTGCTAACAATGAAGCCATAAGAGATGCAAATGAAGATCAAAGGCACAACAAGCACAAAGACCCCACAGATGAATATGACCAGCTCATTGATATAAGTTTCAGCACAGGCAAGACGGATGACTGGGGAAATATCACAAAAGTAATGATTGATCTTGTTGGAGCCACAGAAAGGGAGGCTGAAGACCAAAGTTGTTCCCACCAGAGAGATCAGAAAGCCACTAGTAATACAAGTTACTGCCAGTTGTCCACACACTGTCCAGCTCATTAGATTGTGGTAGTGCAAAGGCTGGCAGATGGCAGCATATCGATCATAGCCCATCACTCCCAGAAGTAGGCAATTGGTGATGGCAAAACCAAGGAAGAAGAACATCTGGGTGGCACAGCTCACAAAGGATAGTGTCCTATGTACAGACAGCAAGTTAATAAGCATCTTGGGAAAGATGACCATTGTATAGAAGATCTCAGAGGTAGAAAGAATGCCTAAAAAGAAGTACATGGGTGTGTGGAGGCTGGGATCCAAACGAATGACTGAGATGATGGTGATGTTTCCACTCAAGATGATCAGGTAGAGGCAGAGAAAGACCACAAAGAGGACAAGCTGCAATTTCCCAAGGCTGGAGAAACCCAACAGTAGAAACTCAGTGACAGAGGAGGAATTAGCCATGTAGATTTGATTCCATGAAATAGAGCCAATAGATCAGGTCCAGAGGCCTTTGAAACTGAGCAATCGGAGAAATTTACCCTCCTAAAGTAGCTGTACTGATCTTGTTTGAATTAAAAACAGACATGCGAAAGAAAAAAAATGGATTCTAAATTAACCAGGAATTATTCTACATTGATATAAACCCAAACCATTGTTTTTCTGCTGATGATTATTTTTTATAATACTTTTTGCAGTGAATCTAGGGACAAGTGTTCAGGTGAAGTATATAGCTATTGGCTCAAGTAAAACATGTTTTTCAGGCCTGCTTCTTAGAGACTTATACAATCTCCATTCAAAATTTTGGTAGTCCAATCCTCAGAAAAACCTCTATTTATATTAATTATTAAGTAGTCTGACATTTATCCTGATTACAGAGATCTTTATATATTGATATGATTGATACATATTATGTATTTATATATCAAATAATAGCATCAGTGTCTGAGGAAGCACACACACACCCATGCATGTACACACACCTGCTTTTAAAGCAGTCCTCATTTAGGGAAATCTCTCTCAATCTGTCTTTGTATCACTTGCACTTAAAGAATGTAGTTCCCACCACAGCTAGTTATCTATTCCATTTCCATGCAGTCATCCATTAAAACTAATTTTGGTTTGAATTATTGCTACTGTCTTAGAAGTAGCTTTATGACTCCTGTAAAACTTTGAGCACATTGTTAGAAAAATTTAGTGTTTCATCAGCCTTTAGTAGTTGTGTATTTTGTTATATGTCTTACCTTTACATTTCCTTGAGGACCAAGAAACTGTCATTGCCAGAACCTCCCTCTGAATTCCTGAACAAGGGAGTTCAGATACTGAGACACGATAACTGCCAATGGAACTAGATCTCACATATGTTTGTCAATCAAAGCATTCTTATTCCCATCATCTGCTGAAATGTGTTCTTTTACCTAGATTGTGTACTGTATTTTGATAAAAATTTCACAATACTCTTAGTAATTCAAGCACTAAGTTATTAAGAAATGTTTAAACTCACCATTTTTCTCATCTTTCACGTCCAATCAATTTTTTTCTGAAATACTTCTAGAATGCATTTTTTTCTCCAGGAAATTAGTTCTTGCCTGGACTCCTTTGTTTATCTTTTCTCACTCTGAACTATCTTCCACATAGCAGAAGAGTTGTCTTTCTTTAGGACAAGTCCTATCATGTTAACAAAACTTAATGAACTTTAATCATTTGTAGAATATCCTGAGTCTTTCATACTTTTCCCAAATCTACCCTTCTACTTATAATTGCCATTAGGTATTCTATTATATTGACTTCAGCATTAAGAAAGTTCTAACATCCATGTCATCTTTCATACTATGTCCAGCATCTGGAAAAATAAACATAATTTTTTATATTTGTTATTGTTTTTCTTCTTTTAATTTTTGGTATTCCTTGAATTTTCAGTTAAAAACTATAGTCATCGTATGCTTCCTACAGCTTAATAATCATGCTAAACTACTTTCTCTGAATTTTCTTAGTAGTCACGAGATTTTTATTTGCTTTGTCACTAGTATTATAAGGTTGTCTTTGACTCTATAAATTATAAATTGCTTGGTACCAGAACCTGAATCTCTAACACATGCAGTAGTACCCTGTACATAATAAGTACTTTGACCCTTGTTGAAAAAAAATGACCGATGGTCCAATTTCTCCTTTAAATCATTTCAAAACTTCCAAGGAGATGGCATTTGACTCCAGAGATTTTTCCAAACTTGTTAACCTTAATATTAATCTAGCATAAAACATTAATCTTCTTCTTCAACCTTATATGATGAAAATCTTTTTGGCATAGGTTTATAAATGTAGAAGCAAATGATTCATTAAAAATTGAAGCTTGGAGTGAAGGATGTAGCGCAGTCATTAGAGTGCTTGCCTAGCATGATTGAAACCCTGAGTTTGATCCCCAGCACTGGAAAAACAATGAGGGTATCTATCTCATCTTCATTTCCAAGCACCACGTGGTCTCTTCCATTGTCTCACTAAATAAGCTTTTGTATTTTAAATTTCAAAACATTTTACTCACAAGTTAGAAGACTTTTGCAAATAACTGAATTGCTGTTATTTGCTCTTTTGCCTAAACAAAGTTTTAATAAAATTTTGAAATTTGATTGTAATCAAGAGCTTAACTATTTCTATATCTCACTGAACTGGTTTATTCTAAATTTTATAAATGAGCAACACACACTATACATTTGGCTAGAGCAAAGTCCCCACCAGTATTCTTCCTGAGACATAATTTCTTCACATTCCTGGTGCTCTTTTCACTGTCATAGCTAGAGGTAAACTCAACTTTTTCAAAATTTGATGTTCAGATAAATCACTCAACAGTCACTGCTCTTCACAATATGAGATCATAATCCCAAAATAAAAGTTAAATTTTCACACTGCTTCAAATTAGAGTTCTAGTGCAGATTTCTTCATTCTGAAGCACTTCCTGGGAATTTCTGTAAAAGTTCCTGTATGAAATTTGCCTCTGTTTTCTTCCTTGTTATGATGTAACAGGGCTTTTCATCTTTCAGGAGCTTTCCAGACCAGGATGTGAAACACTGTTATTCCATAGAAAGGTATCTCCTTTTCTCCATGAATAGGTTAGCTATTCACTCATTGAATATCACCAATGGGCTTTCCTTTTTACACTGACCATGACCTCAGTGCCTTGCTTGGTAGTTGAGATCTCCCTCTCCATAGAGAGGTAATTACAGCATTGTGCTAAACTCTTGTCCATAATTTCCCCAGTTAGCAAGTAGAAACACAGTAATACACTGCCAGAATTATTTGGCTAAAGAGAAAGTCCTTTGTAATATACTGTAGGGATTAACTGACTTTTCTTAGAAATTCTCTGGGCATTCATTAGAGAGTAGAGATTCCTAGGGACCACTTGTTAAAAGAGACATCAATGGAACTACCTTCTTTGAGTTTGCTTCTACAGTTTCATTCTTATAATAAAAGAAAGATCTTTTATTATTTATGTGTAATAATTATACAGAATAATGGGTTGCATAGTGACATTTTCATTCATGCATATAATGTACTGAAAAGGATCATTTCTAAAGTGAGCGTATATTCCCACATCTGAAAGCTGGAAGAAGAAAGAACACAAGAAAGCAAGAAAAGCTGGGTGCAGTGGCACACGCTTGTAATCCCAGTGACTCCAGAGGCAGAGGCAGGAGGATCACAAGTTTGAGACCAGAGGTAGTCTGTGTAATTTAGCGAGATCCTGTCTCAAAAAACAGTAAAAAAAAAATGGGCTGGGGGTGCAGCTCAGTGGTCCAGCACTTGCAAATCATGCAAGCTCAAGGTCCTGGGTTCAACCCCTAGTACCACAAAAAAAAAAAAAAAATCGAAAGATACATTGCGTTGGGAAAAGCTGTTACAAAAGAACTGTTTAAAGTGTTGAAAACTAAAGATGTCACATTGAAGACAAAGGTGCTCCTGACTCATGGCATAGTATTTCCTATTGCATCATATGCTTGTAAAAAGCTGGACACTGATAAGCGAGAAAGGAAAGGGAATTGATGGTTTTCAGTTTTGGTGCTGGAGATGAATATTGAATATACCATGGACTACAAAATGAATCAAGTGAGCCTTCCTACAGGAAATGCAACTAGAGTGCTCCTTGGAAGCAAGGATGGTTAGGCTGCATCTTCTGTATTTTGGACATGTTTTCAGGAGGGACAAGTCCCTGGAGAGGGACATCATGTTTGGGAAAGTAGCAGATCAATGAAAAAAAAAGAAGACCCTCAACTAGATGGATTGACACCATAGTTGTAACAATGGGCTTAAATACAAAAAAGATAGAAGGCATAGCATAGTGTCAGGCAGTGTTTTATTCTGTTGTACAAAGTCTCTCTATGAGTTGGACTCAACGTGATGGCACCTAACAACAATAACAACAACAACAACAACAACAACAACAACAACAACTATATGCACTTTCTTCTGATCTTTTCCCCACTTCTCTCACCTACTCTATATTTATAGTTTAAAACTACTAATGTTTTCCATTAGGTTTATTCTATGACCCTATGATTGGATGACCATAGAGTTTCAAAATTGCTGTCTTAGAATAAAGGATTTGTCTGGACAGGAAAGAGACCAGCAAGAACAAAAAGTTAAAAAATATCAAAGATAGAATAATTTTTATGTAACATGTGCTATTCTCAGCCTTTAATAATCACAATAGTCCTCTTTGTAGATAAGAAAGTATAACAGAGAGATTAAGTTATCCAAGGTCATATAGTCAATCAATGAAAGAACCAAGACTCAAATGCAAATTATCAACCTCTAGGTCCCATATGCTCATCCACTCTGAATACTACTGCCTCTCTTAAACTTAGTACTATTAGTTTGTATTATGACATCTAAATTTCCCTTAACATAAATGTATCTTTTGCATAATTTTGCTATAGTAGGGTAAATTTTAAAAAATAGAATCACTAGAGTAAATTGGATAAATATATTCACAGAGATTGACACATTTTGATCAATTTCATTGCATAGACTACAATCAATCTATTTTTGCTGATACTCATTTAGCCCACATCACTATTGCTATTTTGGTGAGTAAATTATTTCTGCTTAATTTTAAATGGAGTAAAATGAATCTGTACATGTCTGATACATTCTACTGCTATTATGTAAACCACATACATATATTCATTTTCATTAGTTTTAGCTATTTTCTCCACTTTTTTATAATGTTTATTATTAATATTAACATTCTAACAGTATTGTTGGTAGTTTTCATTCTATTGTTTGCTTTGTAGTATTTCTGATTGTGCTTTTATTGGAAGTAAATGTTATACTTTGTGCAGTTAAATTGTTCCTTATTTACTATTCTAATACTATTTCATCATTTTAAGTTTAGCTTTTTAGCTTTTCTATTTCGTGATACATTTTTCAAATCTTTTGATTTTTTCCATTTTATTTACATACAAAACATATTTTGAACATTATGTGAGGTGAACATTTAAATTAATTTTTCATATTTACTAAATATGTATTTATTGAGTTACTGTTATATGTCACAGTTTGTTGTTGTTGTTAGGTGCCATCACGTCGGTATCCGACTCATAGCGACCCTCATAGGGTTTTCAATGGCTGACTGTTTCGGGATTGCCTTGGGAGTGGATTGCCAGGTCCTTCTCCCATTTTTGGGGTGCTGGGAATTGAACTCAGGACCTCAGAGACTGCAGCGCAGTGCTCTACCATTTGAGCCAAAGATGACATTAAAGTGAATTACATTTTTTAAGTTTTTATTTTAAATAAATAATTAAGGTATACATTTTCTTCTAATCACTATTTTATACTTAATTATATATTCTAATGTCTGCAGCCATAGCACCCTGGCATCCGATCCTGCCTGCTCTCAGAAGCTAAGCAGGGTTATCCTGGTTAGTCCTTGAATGGGAGACTACATGGGAATACCAGGTGCTAGGCTGGGGAGAAAGACTTGGCAATGCCCTCCCAGAACATTTCGCCATTGAAAACCCTATGAATAGCAGAGAAGCACTGACAGTAGTGCCAAGCATGACACAGCATCAGAGAGTGTTTCGTTTTTTGTATAAGGTTGCTATGAGTCAAGACCTGAATCCATGGCACCTAACAATTAACAATATGTTCTAATATGTGGAATGTAATTGACATTATTTTCTAAATCTCATTTCATTTTACTTTTTATTTCCCCTTAGATCCAACAAGGGAATGTAAAATTCTCTTGTTGAAAGATCTTTTTTATTTTATTATACATGAATAGTTTATAGTATTAAGATAAGGGAATATTATTTGCAACCTCTCCACATTGTGACATTTGTTCAAGTTTATATTGTGGCTTGTCAATATTCATTAATATTTTGCATGCCTTAAAAAGAAAATATCTACTCTATTTTAAATACAAGGAGATATATATCTACTCTATATTAAATACAAGGATATATATATATATTTAAAATAGAGTAGATATTTTCTCTCTCTCTCTCTCTCTCTCTCTCTCTCTCTCTCTCTCTCTATATATATATATATATATATATATATATATATATATATATATAATACTTTTTTCTGCTTTGGTCTCCTAAATCCTTAATTATATTTTTCTTGATATGTTTTGAACAGAGTGATGTATTGTCCTTATTCATTTTTAATTTGATTGCTTATTTCTACTATGTGTATGTTTTATAGTATCTGTCTTATGAATGTTGCACCTATATTTGGGGGGGCATGACAAATATCAATTTCATCATGAATTATAGCTATTAGCATTAAAAGTTTCGTTTTTTGTTGTTCACTTAATATCCTGACCTGAATTTTAAATTGATAAATATCAAGATCACATTTTTAAATTTTAGTTTGTCTGTGTTTAGTATGATTTTCTCTTCTCTTTATTTTTTTGCCTTTCTGAATAATTTTTTTATAGATTGTTGAACATGGGGGTTTGTTATAGATATGTCTTATTTAATGCATAGAGTTAAGTTCTACTTTAAGAGTATATCTGACTTTTGTTTTCTTTAGTCTTTTTCTTGTGGGTGTTTATTATTTGAATTATCTGCTTTAAGCAACAATCATTAAGTCTTATTTGTTACATATGAACAAATAAGAAATTGTTTTTTCCTTTTGTCATTTCTCTCTTCATTCTCCTTAGTTTAAACATATTACTTTTTCAAAATCATCTGCATATGAAACTTTCCCCTTCACCATATTTCCACTTATTTAGGTGTTGAATCTATAGACAGGTATATTTATTCAATTAGGATATTTGTTCAAAGACTAATCTTCCACCAGGTCTTTCATGAAAGGTCCACCACATATCCCTTGGCAAATGGAACTCTTGATCTAGGGAATTTATCAAATAAGCTAGAAGTTTTAATATCCTTGGAGTGCTAGCATATTTAAAACAATTTTCCCTTTATCTTTGGTGTCTGAGGATGGTATGTCCTTAGTTGAACTTTCCTTCCCTGAATTTCTTGAAGATCTCAACACTCTCATCTTACATTGTATATTCCCTGCAGCACTTCTGACATTACTCATACAAGTGCAGCTTGTAGGAGCCACTCAGTGACAGACATCAGTGTTTAGCACTTGTCTCACTTCCAGCCCAAGTGTCTGGACTCACTCTGAGAAAGACTCAATATGCAACCTGAAATATGCAACCCTCCTGCCTACGCCTCTTGAGCTGCTGGGATTACAGGCATGCGCCACCACACCTGGCATCTTTTGATTCCTTGACTGCTGCTTCCTTGGATGTATAGCCTGAATAACCCTTATTTAAAGTGAATTTTTTATTTCAGTTTGTGTATGTGTATGTGCACATGAGTTCTGGACTCAGTTGGTAGAGTGCCGTTCTGAGCTTTCTGAGGCCCACAGTTTGATCCCCAGCACTACCAAAATGGCAGAAGGACATAGCAATCCACTCTCAATGTAATCCCTAAACAATCAGCCATTGAAAACCCTATGAGGTCTGCTATGAATTGAACTCAACTCAGTGGAACCTATCAACAAGAACAACATGTGGACATGCATGCTAGGTAGCAATTAAAATATGTTTATTATTTAATCTTGCACATAGTGATATGGATATAAGATAGACAAATCAATAGGATGAACAGCTGAGTCAACATCTTTTTCAGAGGACCAACTATCTTTACTTTTTCAGTGTCCCTGAGTCTCATTTCTGGTGTTTATGTCACACATAGCTCATCTCTAGAGGCAGAATATAGAATCTATAAAAAAAAAAAAAATCAGTGTATCTGAAAAAAATATGTATCTCATGACACTTTTATTTTTAGTAATTTACCTTTCCTCCTTCCTCTTTGAGGCTGAAGGGAGAAATTAAAAGAGATAAATTCATTCAAGTCAGAAGCCTCGATATTTTTCACCTCTATTCATATAGACTTAGAGCACACAATTGTAGATTGTTTTCAAGAGTTATTTAAAAAGCAGAGATACAAGAAGGCATGACATAAGGAACCTGAGAATAGCTTGCAGAAGATGAGAATGGACAAGAGAATAAACAGCAAAGTGGATGTTGAAACAGTTCAACTGAGAAGAAATGGCAATTCGAAGAACATTAAACTGTACATTTTACCAAGTACCTCCTTATTCAAAATCCTATAATGATCCCTGCAAGCTTTATAAAATTCCAAGTTAATTAGTAAAGGAAAACAAGTAAAAAAAATCAAAAGCAAAAACAAAAAAGATCAAAAGCAAAGACAGGAAAGAAGCTTGGCACTGTAGCTGAACATATTCCCAAGAAGTAGATTTTACTATATTAAGTCAAGAGACAAATTTTAAATATTTTATTCTAAAAAATTGAAGCTGGGCCCCTTGGTGCACACCTGTAATCCCAGTAACACAGGAGGCTGAGGCAGGAGGATCATAGGTTCAAAGCTAGAGGTAGTCTGCCTAACTTAGTGACACTCTGTATCAAAATGCAAAGTAAAAATGAGGCTGAGGATATGGCTCAGTGGTAGAACACTTGTTTAGCATGTGTTGCTGCTCTGGGTTCAACTCCTAGAAATGGTAAAGAAAGAGAGAGAGAGAGAAAAGAGAGAAGAGAACACAACAGAAAAAGAAAAATATTTGATCCCAGTGTTCTAATCATATGGAACAGCAGTCTCCAACCTTTTTGGCACCAGGGACAGGTTTCATGGAAGACAACTTTTCCACAGGTACATACTAGGTCCCAGACACTCCCTTTGGTGTTTGAGATACATCAAAGTACAGAACAAAATCTCTGCCCTCATGAAACATGTATTCTGCAACTTCTCATATTTTGAATAATTCTAGATAATGATCTTTCTAATGCTCAATACAAGTTGAGCTTTAGAGGGCAAAGACCAGGTTGCATTTCATTTGACAAAAGTTTATTTCCAAGATATCATGTGTTCACATACATCTCTCTAACCCTGCCTTCATCAAAGTTCCTAGAAGAAAGTAAATATTCAATGTCTATGTGAGAATTTTGAGGAGTAAACAAATTAACACATGACTAAAGCATTGCAACTGATTTGTAGGTATTTTTCATGTAACTGGCAAAGGTACTTCCAAAGAACTATGAGTGATTGGAGTAATAATCTCTACATTTGTATATTACACCTCAGCCACACCTCCTTTTGGCCACGTAATCAGGGTCCTTCTTATATTTTTTGGACTAGCCAAGAAATTCTTTTCTGCACAGCCTCCCAGGTGTTGTAACATCAGGCTTCCAAGAAAAACTTTCTCTGGAAAGGTCTTTGCTTGCTTGTGGTCCTTATTATGGGTAGAGTGGGCTGAGCTGGTAACAAGAAATGAGAGAAGATGATGACACTGGCAGCAACAGAGGAGCTGGTGGTGGCAGTGGCAGTGGAAAAGTGGAAGAGTCAATGAAAGAGGTGGCAGCCACTGCTTGGTGACAGCAATGAAGGCAGCAGGAGCCTTAGGAAGTGGATAAAGAGTTCCAGAGACTGAAAGGGATGAAGACAGCTGGGAACAGAAAGTGATAACTGATATTATCTTGCAATCTAAGTGTGTGTGTGTGTGTGTGTGTGTGTGTGTGTGTGTGTGTGTGTGTGTATTAAAGAACAGAAACTATTCTAGGGACAGTGACAAAAAGGGATGGTAGAAGTCTAGAGAAGGTGAGAGAAGGCAGAGGGCCATAGCTGTATAAGGCAGGTGAAGAGTCAAAGATGAGAGACAATAGCCCCCATTCTCTAGAAGAATTCCAGAAAGCTGTTAACCCTAAGGGCCAAGGATCCTCATACCTAAGATCTGAGAGCTGTGCTGTTGTTAAGAGTGTAAGGTCCTGATTCCTGAGACCCAGGAGCTATGACAATAATTAGTGCTAAAAGCTGAGGGTCCCAATATCATTGACTTCAAGAGCTGTAACATGAACTAATGCTGATCACTGTTGTCCCTATATTCTCTGAAGAACTGAGAATTGAACTAGCTACCAAGGGCTAGGGCTGGGATATAGCTCAGTTGGTAAAGTGCTACTCTGCAGTCTCTGATGTTCTAGGTTTGATTCCCAGCACTGAAAAAATGGGAGAAAAATGTGGCAATCCTCTCCTGAGGCAATCCCAAAACAATCAGCCATTGAAAACCCTATGAGGGTCACTATGAGTCAGACATAACTCGATGGCACCTAACAACAACAACAACAACCAAGGGCTAAGATGCCCTTGGTGACCAAGACCCAGAGCAATACACCCTTAACCTGAACATCTAGAGCTATATGTCTCTGGCTTCTAAAACCTAGAGCTACAAGCCTTTAGTTCTCAAGGCTTATAGCTATATGACTAAGTCTATCAACCCTGCCTATATAGACCTCTGGCACCCAAGGTCCCAGGAATGCCAACAATTAAAGAACTTCTCCTTACATACTTGCAATATCCACTCCAGGAGAGCAAGTGTATCCTAGCCAGCTGATTGGTAACAACAGAGAAAGCTTGGGGACAGAAAATGGCTGGATAGATGAGACCAGTCACAAGACTAGCATCTCCCTCATGCCAGACACTACATAAGGAACTAGATGACAAAGTCAAGTTTAATATATACGTCTATGCCATCAGAAAATTTCAACTCTTTGTAGAAAGAGATAAGAAAAACTAGCTAGGCCCCCAAAGCACAAGCAACAAAAACAAAAGTAGATGGGATTATATCAAACTAAAAAAACTCTGTTGCACAGCAGAGGAAACAATCATCAGAAGGGAGAGACCACCTATGAAATGGGAGTATATATTTGCTAACTATACATTTGGAAAGGGTTTAATATTTAGTTCAGTTGGTAGAGTGCTTCTCTACACTCTCTGAGGGTCCAGGTTCTATCCCTAGCACTACATAAATAGGAGAAAGGGGGTGGAATCAAGATGGCGGACAGATAACACACACCTTCTGTCCCGGAATAATGGTAAGTCTCGATTAGGGGTTTGGAACTCACATTGAATAGATAGAAACAGTGATAATTTGGTTTGGGAGATAGAGGATGAAACTGGGCGTACATTGAAATCAAGGACTTGGATTCAGAGGAGCTACACAGAGGACAGTAGCAGGACCGCCGCCATTTCACCATCACACAGATGGCTGATAGAATCCCGGAGACTCGGAGGGGACTTCACGCACATGCACCGATGGGGGCAGGACCCAACACGGAGTGCAACCTTGGCAGCACCCTGCCTGAGGGACACCCTGCCTGCAGGACACAAACTACAAATTCCAGGTGAGTCAGTTTGAGGTGGCACACGGAATCGCCATCTGTAGCAGCCAAGGAGGGAACGGGGAAACCGGTGCCAGCAGTATGTGTCTAGAGCTGAGATTCGGCTCCCTCCCTCCTGTTGTGGTGGAACAGGTGTACAGACACAATCTCCACAGACATACGGGCACACATACACCCAGATCCCAGACACACCAGAGGTGAGCCTAAGTCATCCCACTGCACTGTGGAGAAATGTGGGGTTTGTGGAGGCGACTGAGCCCCACCCAGACAGAGTGCTTCTTTTCGGCAGAGCCTAGCTGCACAATTAGTCACAATCAGTGCAGTTTTGAGTGCAATCGAAGCGCATGGACAAACCTGCTAAAGATTCCCTCTGGGGCGGTCAGATAGCATCCCACCCACAAGAGGATATGATCCTTCCAAGTGGGCAGAAAGCCCTGCAATAAAAAATCCATGATAGCAGCCTTATTCCCCCCATGCTGTAGGTTTTGGGGCAGAAATCTCTGATTTGAGGAATTGGCACCCAAACTACATGGGACAGGGAGAACTCCAGGGAGGACCCCCAAAGGTTTCACTGTCTCTTGAACAATACAATAGACACAAAATATTTCATGGAACAGTTTCTTTGGGCACTCGGTGTCCCACTTAAACCCAAGACATTGTGGGGCGACCTGTCATTATCTACCCAACACTAAGACAGACTGCTCCTGCGGATTGTGTGAAAACACTGCCTCGCTGAGTTCTATAGGGAGCACTGCTTCCTGCAGTATTGACTTCACCCAGTGGAACTGGGTATCCACAGTTCAGATCCACCTGCAAGAATATACAAGTGCTTTTTTTTTTTTTTTTCCTGTACTGGGGTTTGAACCCAGGGTCTTGCGCCTGCTTGCTTTGTGGGTGCTGGACCGCCAAGCTATGCCCCCAGCCCATATTTTTTGCTTTTTGAAACAGGGTCTCACTGGGTTGCCCAGATCTCAGGCTTGGATCCTCCTGCCTCCAACCCCCAAGCCGCTGGATTCCAGGAGTGCACCACTGCACCTGACTACAAGTGTTTTCATGTGTATGTGGGAGCATGTATGCATGATGTCTGGATATTTTTTTTTTTTGTATAGGGGTTTGAACCCAGGGTCCTGTGCCTGCTTGCTTGGTAGGTGCTGGACTGCTGCGCTGCACCCCAGGACCATATTTTTTGTTTTTTGAGACAGGGTCTCACTGGATTGCACAGAACTCAGGCTTGCAATCCTCCTGCCTCCAACCCCCAAGCCACTGGGATTGCAGGCGTTTACCACCGCACCCAACTACAAGTGTTTTTATATGTGTGTGGGAGCATGTATGAGTGAGAATTTTTTCTTTTTTTTTCTCTTTTTCCTTTCTATTTTTCTTCCTTTCCTCTTTTACTCCCTTCCCTTTTTCTATTCTCCTTCTCTTTTTTCTTAGGCTATATATGTGTCTTTGTTTTAATCATTTTTACCTTAAGTCTTAACCTTAATTTTAATTTTTACAGTACTTTCTATAATATTCTCTGTCCTCTACCTCCTCTTTCCCCCTCTTCTATCACCAGATCCCCCCCTTTCTCACCCCACAGAAGAGAAACAAAATTGATTGCCTCCCCAGCCCCTAGCCACCTTGGAGTTGGGCTGGTGGACTAAAGAGACAACCACACAGACCAAATAGCCGAGAATATACCCAGCTTATAAGCTCTAATAAGCACCAGAGATTCAGCACCACACAATCTCAAAGGAAAAACAGAGGAAGAAGTTCTGCACAATCAGGACAGAAAAATTCTATTTCCCGCACCATATTATGGACAAACAAAGTAAGCCTACAAAAAACCCAAAGGGACAGGATCTGAAGGCTCCACAGATCATAGCCCCCCAACAAATAACTCCAAGGACTCTCAATTCTTAGAGATCTCTGACTCGGAATTCAGAGTCATGGTTATAAACATGCTAAGAGAAATAAAGACAAATACCACACGCACACTGGAGATACTTGAAAGGAAGTTTTCTCACTTGGAAGCCGTTCCATCATCCCAGTTAGAAATGATAATGAAAAACCAAGCCACTTTTCTTGATACTCAATCCAAATTATCAGAATTGAACATGGCTAAAGAATGGGTTTCATCAAGACTAGATGAATCTGAGCTGAAGATTTCTGATTCAGAAGATGTCATAAATGAACTGAAATACAAGCAATTAGAAATGGAGTCAATGATAAAGGTTTTAAAGAAAAATTTTCAGGAAAAGTCACAATGAAAAAAAGAAATTTAAGAATTCAGGGCCTTCCTGAAGGAGAAGAAAGATCCACTGGAGGCCTTCACAACCTAGTAAATTATATCCTCAAGGAAAACTTCCCAAAGATAGCACAGGAAATGGATATATACACCACCGAGACTTTCAGGACTCCTTTGAAGGCTGACTTACATAGGTCATCCTTGAGACACGTCATTGCTCACATGCTGTCATTAGAGACAAGGGAGGCTATCCTGCAAGCAGCAAGACAGAAACCCCTTATTACTTATAAATCAAAACCAATTAAAATTACTGCAGACTATTCCATATCAACATTGAAAGCTAGAAAGGAATGGACACAGGTGATTCAAATATTAAAAAAAAAAAATCTCCAGGCTAGATTAATATATCCAGCAATATTATCGTTGATAATAGGTGAGGAATATAAGACATTTAAAGACATTGAAGCTTTTAAATGATATGCAACCACCAAACCAGCACTGGAGATGATTGTATATCAATCACCACATCCAGGAGGGTTAAGACAACCCTACAAAGGAAATCAAAGAACTGGTTAGCTGAGATGAGTGCAACCCAAGAAAGGACTGAAGCAAACATGAATTATAAATCAGTAACAGGTAATGATTGGATATATAACAATAAATGCTCCTCAATTATCTCTATTAATGTAAATGGTCCTAAATCACCAATTATGAGACAGAGGTGGGCTAATTGGATGAAAAAACACAAACCATCAATATGTGGTATTCAAGAAACTCATCTGACTGACAAAGACTGGAATAAACTGAGAGTTAATGGCTGGAAAAATATATACCTAGCAGAGAGGGAACAAAAGAAAGCAGGTGTTGCAATTTTAATTTCAGATAGATTAAATTTCATTCCAAAACTAATTAGAAAAGACAAAGGAGGACATTACATTTTAATACAAGGAACAATCAATCAAGAACCAATAATGCTCCTTAATATTTATGCCCCAAACATAGGGGCTCCTAGCTTAATAAGACAAACCTTATGGAATATAAAGAACTTTATTGGACCAGAATCAATAATAATGGGAGACTTCAATAACCCACTTTTGTCAAGAGGCAGGTCACCAAAACAAGAAATCAACAGAGAAACGTCAAATCTAATCTCCACCCTAAACCAGTTGGATCTCACAGATATATACAGAATATTTCATCCACATGATGAGGAATAAACATTCTTCTCAGCTTGACATGGTACATTTTCTAAGATAGATCATATGCTAGTCCATAAGAACTCCCTCAACAAATATAAGAAAATAGAAATAATTTCATGTCCCTTTTCAGTTCATAATGGGATAAAATTGGAGCTCAAGAGCAAGAATAATTCGAGAAACTTTACAAACTCATGGAGACTGAATAATACACTACTGAATGACCAATGGATCATTGATGAAATCAAATTGGAATTTTAAAAATTCCTACAATCAAATGATAATGAAAACACATCATACCAAAACATATGGGATACAGCAAAGGCAGTTTTAAGAGGGAAATTTATAGCATTAAATGTCTTCATCAATAAAATAGAGAAGAGCCAAATAAATGACCTAATGACACAGCTTGAGACACTAGAAATCCAACAAAAAACCAACACTAAATGGAATCAGAGGGAAATTACAAAAGTAAGGGGAGAAATATCTCAATTAGAATCTAAATAGATAATTCAAAAAATTAATAAGAATAAGAGCTGGTTCTTGGAAAAAATTAATAAAATAGACACCCCTCTAGCTAACCTCATCAAAAAGAAAAAGGAAAAATCTAACATAGTACAGATTATGAGAGATAACGGGTCCATAACCACTGATTTCAATGAAATGCAAAAAATTGTCAGGGATTACTACAAGAGACTGTATTCCCAAAAATATGAAAATGCAGAAGAAATGGACAAATTTATTCATACGTATGACCTACCAAAACTAACCCCAGAAGACATAACTGACTTAAGCAAGTCCATTACATATACAGAAATAGAAAAGGTAATTAAAAGCCTCCCAACAAAGAAGACCCCAGGTCCTCATGGATTTACACCAGAATTTTACCAAACTTTTAAAGAAGATATAATACCTGTCTTCCTCAAATTATTCCAAAGAATAGAAAAGGAGGGAACACTCCCAAATACATTTTATGAAGCTACCATCACCCTGATACCTAAACCAGGAAAAGATTTATCTAAGATGGAAAATTTTAGACCCATCTCCCTTATGAGTCTAGATGCAAAAATATTTAATAAAATTCTGGCAAACAGAATATAGCAGCATATGAAAAATATTATTCCTCATGACCAAGTGGGATTTATTACCACAGATGCAAGGCTGGTTTAACATATGGAAATCATTTAATGTAATCTAACATATGAAGAATCTGGCAAAAAAAAAACACATGATCATCTCAATTGATGCTGAAAAGGCCTTCAATAAAGTGCAACACATTTTCATGATAAAAACACTGGAGAATAGAGGTATAACAGGCAAATACCTTAATTTCATAAAAGCCACTTATGACAAACCTACAGCCAACATTATATTAAAGGGAGAAAAGCTGAAAATATTTCCTCTTAGATCTGGAACAAGACAAGGATGTCCTCTCTCTCCTACTCTGTTCAACAACATAGTAATTGAAGTCCTGGCCAGGGCAATCAGATAAGAGAAAGAAATCAAAGGGATACAGATTGGCAAGGAAGAGGTCAAATTATCCTTATTTGCAGATGATATGATCTTATACCTGAAAGACCCCAAAACCTCAACCAGAAAATTTCTGGATCTAATTAACTCATTCAGCAAAGTTGCAGGCTACAAAATTAACACAAAAAAATCATAGCTTTTGTTTACAACAATGCCAAACAGGAAGAGAAGAAAATTTCAGGAAAAATACCATTCATGACAGCCCACTAGAAAATTAAATACCTTGGAATCAATCTAACCAAAGACCCTTCAGATCTCTACAAGGAAAATTTCAAAACACTAAAGAAAGAAATAGCAGAGGACACTGAAAAATGGAAAGACCTCCCCTGCTCCTGGATAGGGAGAATTAATAGAGTAAAAATGGCTATCCTACCAAAAGCAATCTATAGATTTAATGCAATACCCATTAAAATTCCACTGACTGACTTTACAGAAATAGAAAAAATGATCCAAAAATTCATATGGAACCACAAAAGACCACATATACCCAAAACACTTTTAAACTGCAAAAGGAACACAGGTAGAATCACAATTCCTCACTTCAAGCTATACTACAGGGCAGTGGTTGCAAAAACAGCTCGGTACTGGCACAAAAGTAGGCCCGAAGACATCTGGAACAGAATAGAAGACCCAGATATACCTCAACACACCTATAGCCACCTTATTGTTGACAAAGGAGCAAAGCAAGTAAACTGGAAAAAGGACAGCCTCTTCAACAAATGATGCTGGGAAATATGGTCATCCACATGCAGAAAAATGAAAGCTGACCCACATCTCTCAATATACATGAGAGTTAACTCAAAATGGATAAAAGATCTCAACATAAAACCAGAAACTTTAAAACTTATAGAAGGCAAGATAGGCAACACACTCTATCATATAGGCTTAGGAAAGTATTTCCTTAATAGGACTCCAATTGCTCAAGAAATTGCAACAAGAATAGATAAATGGGATCACATGAAATTAAAAATCTTCTGCACAGCAAAAGAAACAATTAACAGATTCAAGAAAACCCCCACAGAATATGAAAAAATCTTCACATTTTATACATCAGATAAAGGTCTAATTACTAGAATTTATAAAAAACTCAAGAAAAAACTCCCCAAGAAACAAACAACCCAATACACAAATGGGCAAAGAAACTGAGTAGACAGTTCTCAAATGAAGAGGTCCATAAAGCCATGAAACACATGAAAAAGTGCTCAACATCCCTAGCCATTAGGGAAATGCAAATCAAAACAACGCTGAGATTTCACCTTACACCAGTAAGAATGGCCAAGATCAATAAAACAAATAACAACAAATGCTGGCGATATAGTGGTAAAAAAGGAACACTATTACATTGTTGGTAGAGCTGTAAATTGATCCAGCCTCTGTGGAAATCAATATGGGGATATCTTAAAAAACTGAAAATAGATCTACCATATGACCCAGCTATAACACTATTGAGAATTTACCCAAAGGGAGATGGGTCATCACACCACAGAGACACCTGCATCTCCATGTTCAATGCAGCACTCTTCACAATAGCAAGGATATGGAACCAATCAAAGTGCCCTTCAATAGAAGAATGGATTAAAAAAAAAACTATGGTATATATAAACAATGGAATACTACTCAGCAATCAAGAAAAATGAAATAAGGTCATTTGTAGCAAAATGGATGGAATTAGAGATAATTATTTTAAGTGAACAAACACAAGCTCAGAAAGCAAAACACCACATGTTCTCACTCATATGTGGGAGCTGAATCAAAATTATAAGAAGGAAAAATCCTATTTAAAGATCAGATCAAAATAAAAGGGGGAAAAAGATAAGAATGGTGTCAATGTAAATGGTCTAGAAAATGCTTGCAGTTGTTCTAACAAGATAAAACAAAGACCACTACAGGAAAAGTTTCTATCTTAAACAGAACTGGAACCCAAGGACATATAGAAAAATATTACCAAGTAAAAGAGAAGACTTAGGTGGTGATGGTGGGAGGGAGGAAGCATAGGGGAGGGTAAGGAGCAACCTATATGAATAATGTACTTCAAAATGCATATATGGAAATGTCACAATGAAAACCATGTCAGAATGAATCACATTAAGGTGTACATTAAAAATTTACAATAAAAAAAAACAAGAGAAAGATTTGGCAATCTACTCCCAAACAATCTCAAAACAATCAGCCATTGAAAACCCCATGAGGATCACTATGCATCAGACTCAATTTGACAGCACCTAACAACAACAATCAAAATATATAAGGAATTCAAAGAGCTCAATAATAAGAAAACAAATAAACACATTAAAATGGCTAAAGAGTCTGAACACATATTTCTCAAAAGAAGACATATGAGTCTAATACATACATAAAAACATTTGATAATAATAATCATCAGGCAAATGCAAATTTAAATTACAGGAAGATATCTCCTCACACCTAAAAGTGACTACTTACAAAAAGACAAATGATGACAGGTATTGAGGAACACAATGATCTGGATACGTTTTGGGCATCATCCAAAGTTTCATCCTGAGCTTGGTACTCATAATGAGGATATTAGGAGGTACTGTGGATCATTCCAGAGGTAGGGCTTGGTAGAAGGTCATTATATTAATTGAAGGCTTGTCCTTAGAAGGGATTTGGGGACCCAATTATCCCTGGCTTTCTGTTTGTAAATGTGATACCTTCCTCACATAAATGCTTCTACCATTGCCGTCCACCATGATGTGACACAGCCCAAAAGCCCCTCACAATAATTGAGCTGATGGCAGTGACATGCCCTTAAAATTCTAAAACATTGAGCTAAACAAGCTTCTTTCTTTTATAATTAGTCTATCTCAAGTATTTCATTACAGTAATGTAAAATAGACTAAAATAGTGAGAACACAGGGAAAAAATAATCATTGGTTGGAACATAAATTAGAATAGCCATTGTAGAAAAGGTATTGACATTTTCTCCAAAATTGAAAATATAAGTACCATATGATCCAGTAATTCTGCTACCAGACATATACCCAAAGGACATTAAATATGTATGTTGAAAAGACATCTGTACTCTCATGCTCATTTTAGCACTATTTGCAATAACTAAGATAAGGAATCAACCTAAATGTCCATCAATCATGAAAGTATGAAGAATATATTATATATTACATATATATATAATTGTATTGCATATATATATATATATATTATATATATATATTTTGTTGTTGTTGTTGTTGTTAGGTGCCGTCGAGTCGGTATCCGACTCATAGCTACCCTACATACAACAGGTGAAACACTATTGCCAGTGCTTCTCTGCTGTTCATAGGGTTCTCAATGGCAGATTGATTATTGGGATATTGGGAGCGGGTTGCCAGGTCCTTCTCCCAAATATATATATTACAACTCTTACTTGCCTTGTAGATTATAGGTTAAACATCAATTCCTCTGGTAGAACAAACTCACACTAGTCAATAAAAATTAGGTTTCTTTTAGTTTTTCTGTTCCTGGCCCCAGCATGTGGTCTCCTTTCAAAGGCTATACTTTATCTAGTGGTTATGAGTATTTCTGTGGGTTTATCTGCTTACTTGGACTGTCTCAAGTCAAACCATATGATTTATGAAAGTAGATATCCCAAATATTTTGTTCATCAAAAATTACCAGTAGCTAAAATATTATCAGGTACACTAATGAAAAAACACAGTTGTTGAAATAGTAAGAGAAAGAATAAATCCTGCATGCTATAAGAACACAAAGAAAGCAGAACCTAATCCCATCAGTAGGTGTAGCAGGCACAGAAATGATTTAGAGAGAAAGTGATAGCTGATATTATCTTGTAATTTAAGATTCTATGTGTATATGTATGTATGTGTTCATGTTAAAGTACAGAAACTACTCCAAAAATCAGCAAAAGCACACAAGAATATAGAATTATGTTAATGTGAGGACCAGCACAAAGTTAGCTTTGGAGAGCACAACTAGGCACATGTGGGAAGTGGATCATAATAACTTTAGAAACAATAATGCTGGAGAGATAGGCAGAGACTGCATGATAATTAATGCTACTGAAGGGTGTTTGAATTTATCTTGTATGGCCAAGGGATTCATTTGAGAGATTTCCCATGGATTTTTCTGGCCATTTGGGGAATCTAGCTCTTTCTGTATACACAAATTAAAGTATTTTCTTGGAATTACTTGAGATACTTTAGCAATTTACGTAATGATAGTAACTCTTCTGAAAAGAATAATTAAGTATGAGGTTTAATGAATAAATGTGGAGGCTAAGACAAAATACCATGGGAAGGACATACATACTTGCATAGGAGGGAAGTTCCATAAGAAAGAAGGAAAAAGTCTAAAAGAAAAGACAAAATAATTTCAAGTAAAGACAAAATCATGTCAATAAGTGGCTTAAGGAGATGAACCATGGCCCCCAAAAGACGTTGAAATTTATTACAGAATTAATGGTACCAAAGTTTCTCATTGCCTTCAGGATAGAGAGTATAGTGAGAGAGAGAGATTTTCTGCCTCTCTGATTGGAACTCAGCATTTGGATACATCTTTGCTCCCATCATTTACCCTCATAAGCTTGAATGCATCTTTGATAACAAATTAGTTTTTGAATGACAAATATTCAGTACAGGAAAAAATAATTACAATTTTGCTGGAAATGAGTATACCTTCTCTTATTTTCTTAATTTTGAAAGTGTACCACTAACAAGAAAAAGCCAGAACATTTTCACTTTATTGAGCTTCATCTTCATATGTAAAATATCTTCATGTTACACAGCAGTTGGAGAATTAAAGGAGAAAATATGTGAAAGTACATATTTTGTATGGCACATAATAGTCATAAGTAGTTAAAAATGTTTTTTTAATTAACAGAATATAAAGTTGGGCCCATTGTTCTTTTTCCTTTCTTTGGCTTCAACCTTGAAGTATCCTCCTGTCTCCCTGTTTTCTGCCTCTCTCTACACTTCAGGCAAATATTATTTGTACCTTTAAACTAAGTATTTTGTAACCTCATAGATTACTCAATATAATTACTACCATTATCTGTTTATATGGGCACTGGTGGTGCAGCAGTTGGCATTAAGTGATTTTAAATGTGTGTCTATATTGGGTTGGGGGCAGGGGTTCAGCTAAGTGCTTCTCTATGCTTTCTGAGGCCCTAAGTTCAACCTCTAGCACCACAAAATGGGAGGACTTGGTGGCCCACTCCGACAGCAATCCCAAAGCAATCAGCCTTCTAAAACCCTATAGAAAGCAGAGTTGTTGTTGTTGTTAGGTGCCATTGAGTCGGTATCCAACTCATAGCGACCCTCATAGGGTTCTCAATGGCTGACTGTTTTGGGATTGCCTTGGGAGTGGATTGCCAGGCCCTTCTCCCATTTTTGTGGTGCTGGGAATTGAACTTGGTACCTCAGAGACTGGAGCACAGTGCTCTACCAACTGAGCTGAATCCCAGCCCCATAGAAAGCAAAGAAGCACTGCCATATTGCTGAGCATGGATCATAGTTGGGGAGTGTCTCATTCTGTTGTATAAATAAAACAGGAAGTTATATCCACTCCTAAAGATGCACAAATCACAAATCAGAAACATAACCATGAAAAACAAGGCAACATATCTCCTCCAAGAGACCACAACTCCTTAACCACTGAATTCAAAGATACAGAAACAATGGAAATGTCATACAAAGAGTATAAAAGTTTACTTGTAAAAATGATCAATGACTTCAAAGAGGACACAAAAGCAAACGAACAAAATAAGATTAATACAGATAAATAAGAAAAGAAAAGAAAATCAAGACAGAACATAGGTCAGAAAGTCAACAATGTAGAAGACAAAGTCAGCAAAATGGATGAGAAATTCAGCAAGGATATTGAGATTTTTGAAATAGAAATATTGGAAATGAACTCTATAGACTCAATAACAATCACAGTGGAAATCATCATCAGTAGACTAGATGGGGCAGAAAATACAATATCAGTGATGGAAGATAAAGTTGAGGAAATATAACACTCAGATATCAACAAAGAAAAAAATTAAAAAACATGATCATAATTTTCAAGAACTTTAGGATATGATTGGAGACCAAACCTAAGAATCCATGGGGTGGAAGAAGGAGCTGGGGTGAAAACTAAAGTGATAGAAAACTTATTTAGTGCAATTATAGCAGAAAATTTCCCAAATCTGGGGAAAGAAATGGACATCCAACCACAAAAGGCATTTAGAACACCAAACTGACATAGCCCAAAAAGAACACCTCCATGACACATAATAATTAAAATCCCAAGGTTACAGAACAAATAAATAATATTAAAAGCTGCAAGAGAAAGGCACCAACACTCTTACAAAGGAAAACCCATCAGAATTATATCACATCTCAACATAGTAAGGCAATGTATGAAAAAACCAACCATCAACATCATACTAAATGGGGAGAAACTGAAAACATTTCCACTAAAATCAGGAACAAGACAAGGGTGCCCACTATTTCCACTGCTGTTCAATGTAGTAATTGAACTATTAGTGACAGCAGTAAGAGAAGAGAAATAAATAAAAGGGATCCAAATAGGAAAGGAAGAAGTCAAATTATCCCTATTTGCAGATGACATGATCTTTACTTAAAAGACCCAAAAGACTCCACCAGCAAACTCTTAGAGCTAATAAACACTTTTGGCAAAGTAATAGGATATAAAATTAACAGGCAAAAATCAGTGGCTTTTCTTTATACCAATAACAATGAGGAAGAGAAAGAAATCAGGAAAATAATCCCACTCACAATAGCTTCAAAACAAATAAAATACCTGGGAAAGGCTTATTCCCAGTTATTTTATGTGTTTTTGAAGCAAGGAAATGAAGGACCTCTACAATAAAAACTTTAAAACACTAAAGAAAGAGATTGAGGAAGACATCAGAAGGTGGAAATATCTACCATGCTCATGGATTGGAAGAATTAATATTGTGAAAATGGCTATACTACCAAAAGCAACCTACAGATTTAATGCAATCTTCATCAAAACCCCAATGATATCTTCACAGAAATAGAGAAAACAATCCAAAAATTCATTTGGAAGCACAAAAGACCACAAATCATGAAAGCAATCCTTAGCAGAAGGAACAATGCAGGGAGCATCATAATTCCTGATTTCCAATTATACTACAAAGTTATAGCAACCAAAACTGCATGGTACTGGCACAAAAACAGACATGTGCACCAATGGAACAAACTCATGCAGCTATAGAAATAAACCCATGCAGCTACAGCCACCTGATATTTGACAATTGTGCCAAAAAGGTAAGTTGGAGAAGAGACACCCTTTCCAACAAATTTTGCTGGGAGAACTGGATATTCTCATGCAGAAGACTCAAATTAGATCCTTCTCTCTCACCTTGTACAAAAATTAGTTCAAAATGGATCAAAGATCTTAGCATAAAAGCTGAAATTTTGAAACTGCAAGAGGAAAACATGGAGGAAACATTTCAAGACAGAAGCATAGGCAAGGACTTTCTGACTAGGACCCCAAAAGCACAGGAAATAATAGCAAGAATTAACAAATGATATTATATGAAATTAAAAAGCTTTTGCACAGCAAAGGACACAATTATCAGAATGAAGTGACAACCTACAGAATGGTAGAAAAATCTTTGCCAGCTATACATTAGACAGGGGATTAGTTCTAGAATATATAAAGAGCTCAAAAAATTAAACACCAAAAACCCAAAGTGTCTAATCAAACAATGGGCAAAAGAACTGGGCAGAGATTTCTCAAAAGAAGAAACACAAATGATCAACAATCATATGAAAAAAATATTTGACATCCTTAGCCATCAGGGAAATGCAAATAAAAACTACACTGAGATACCACCTCACTCCAGTCAGAATGACTACTACAAATAAAACAAATGTCAACAAATACTGTTGAGGATGCAGGGAAAAAGGAACCCTTATACATTGCTTGTGGCAATGCACATTAGTGCAGCCACTATGGAAATCAGTATGAAGTTTCCTCAAAAAACTAAAAATAGAACTACCATATGACTTAGCTATACCACTCCTGGGTATATATCTGAAGGAATGTAAGTCAGTATGTGCCGGGAGCCAAGACCATAAGTAATTTTTTATAAGATACCCTGATGAATAGGTGCAGGGTGTGGTGAAAATAGCAAATGTTGAGCCACAGGGCATTGTGACCTTTGAATAGAAATTACCATCTGAAAGCGGTTGTCAGGGTTACAGGAGAAGCTGAAGACTTCTAAAGAATCACCTGGCTCTTGTGACTTTCTTGCCCCTCCCCTCCCCCTCCATGTGTATTTAAGCTACAGCACAATATTAAAGACTTTGGAGCTTGATCAGACAGCCTGTCTTGCTCTCATCCTTCGTGTCTCTTGTCTCTCTCTCTCATTCATTCGCCCCTTACTCTAGGTCCCTGTTGAACAGCCCCGTGGGCCAGGGCAATTGGCGTCCAACATGGGGCTCAAGGGTTCGGGATCCGAATGAACGTCGCTCCCTGAAGTCGGCCGCACACACACGGATCGCCACTTCCACGCAGAGGTGCAGAAGCGAGTGAAGATCCAGCATTGGATCACCACTCCCACTCAGCCACGCGTGGGAGTGAGTGAAGATCCACATAGGGATCGCCACAGTCGCCCACTGTGAGATTGATCCGGGAAGTTAAGAGAAAAGCGACGCAATTATGGGAAAAGCATTAAGTAAACATGACCTGTTTCTTAAGGGTCTTAAGGAATCAAGATACGAGGGACTCGGGTTTAAAAGAAGGAAATTTTTTGTTTACATTTGTTCTTGGTTTTCCCTAGAAGGTAGCATTGATGAAACTAGATGGGCAAGAGTAGGTGATTGTTTTAAAGACTATTGTAAAGCTTTTGGACCCGAAAGGGTCCCAGCTCAGGTTTTCTCTTATTGGAACTTAATTAATGATATTCTTCAGGTGTCGAGATTTTCCCTAAAATTAAAAAAGGTTATAAAAAAAGGAGAGGAACTCTTACAAAAAATCCCCCCTCAGCAGTGAAATTTCCGTAGCTGCGCAAAGCTCTACCTGAGCAAAGCTCTGAAAGAAAGGACATTCGGCAACAAAAGGCCAATGTGGTCCCTACCCAGGTGGAGGCGCAGGCGGGGCGGGAGCCCGGCGGGGCGCAGGGCTCAGGCCCAGTGCCTCCTGCGCGCACTCGCCCCGGCGCAGGGCTGGCGAGCCATGGCTCTGCTCGCCCGCGCACCCCCGCGTCTCCGAGCGCCCTCCTGGCTCAAATACAATGCGCTGGCCTTAAGGTATGGAAACGGCTCCCCCCTAAGGGATCGGCCACCACCTCTCTTGCAAAGATAAGACAAGGCCCTGATGAGCCCTATAGTAGCTTTGTCAGCAGGCTCACAGATACAGCCGAGAGGCTTATCGGACAGGAAGAAAATGATAGTGCCTTTGTTAAACATCTTGCTTTTGAAAATGCTAATCCTGTTTGTCAGGCCACCATATGCCCCCATTGCAGAGGCAATCTTTCAGACTATGTAAAGCTTTGTGCGGGTATTGAAACTGCTCAAAAAGAAATCTGGTAAATGGAGACTCCTACAAGATTTGACAGAAATTAATAAAACCATGCTCACCATGGGTGCCTTACAGCCTGGACTGCCTACCCCTGTCGCCATTCCAGCTGGGTTCTTTAGGATAATTATTGATCTTAAAGATTGCTTTTTTACCATTCCTTTACATCCTCAGGATAGACAGCGCTTTGCCTTTAGCTTGCCAGTTTTTAATTTTAGGGGGCCTATGCCACGCTTTCAATGGAAAGTCCTCCCTCAGGGCATGGCTAATAGTCCCACCCTATGCCAAAAGTTTGTTGCTCAAGTAGTAGACCCCTTTCGTGGCCTCTGGCCCTCCATTTACATTGTTCATTACATAGACGACATTTTGTTGGCTGGACCTGATGGCCCTCAGTTACTTTACTGCTGCCAAGAACTGTCTCAGAGATTGACAGCCAGGGGCTTACAGATCGCTCCTGACAAGGTTCAGCTCCAAGAGCCTTATCTCTACCTAGGCTTTGAGCTTCATCAACAAAAAATAATCACACAAAAGCCTCGTTTACAGGTTGGTCATCTAAAATCTCTTAATGACTTTCAAAAGTTATTTGGAGACATAAACTGGATTAGGCCCTATCTTAAACTTACCACTGGAGAACTTAAACCACTTTTTGAGGTTCTTAAAGGAGACCCTGATCCCTCCTCCCCCCGTTCCTTAATACCTATGGCCAGGAATGCCTTATGGCTAGTAAAAGAGGCTATTCAAAAACAAGGGGGCCATTTTATTTCCTATAAAGGGCCTCTCCTCTTTATTGTTTGTGCCACCTCTCATACACCCACTGGGGTGTTCTGGCAATGCACCCCTCTTCTGTGGGTCCATCTACCGGCTTCCCCCTCCAAGGTCCTTATGCCTTATACCTCTTTGGTTGCAGAACTTATCCTTTCAGGACGAAAACAAAGTCTTCAATACTTTGGCAAAGATCCTGAAGGAATAATTATTCCCTATACCAAAGGACAACTACAATGGCTTATGCAGACCACTGATGAATGGCCTATTGTTTGCTCCTCCTTTATAGGAGATATTGATAACCATTATCCTGCTGATAAATTGCTACAGTTTGCTAGAATTCATCCCTTTGTCTTTCCAAAAAATACTGCCACTCAACCATTGCCTGGCGCATATTTGGTGTTTACTGATGGCTCTTCCAATGGGATAGCAGCCTTCATTATTAATGGACAGGCTAATACTGTCCGCTCTCCCTATCAATCAGCTCAGCTAGTAGAATTTTTTGCCATAATACAAGTTTTTCAACGATTACCTGATCAATCTTTTAATTTGTATACTGACAGTGCCTATGTTGCCCAGTCTGTTCCTGTCCTTGAGACAGTAGCTTGCATTAAACCCTCCATGAATGCCTCCCCACTTTTCTCCCAGTTACAAAGATTAATTAATTCTAGAAGCCAACTCTTCTTTATTGGCCACCTTCGGGCTCACACTGAATTACCCGGCCCCTTGTCTAAGGGTAATGCCTGTGCAGATGCTGCCACTCGTTTGATTTTTCCAGCCTTCTCCAGCTCTATAGAATTAGCTCAAAAAAGCCATGATCTTCATCATTTAAATGCCCAAACCTTACATTTACTTTTTAAGATCACCTGCGAACAAGCCTGCCAAATTGTTAAACAATGTCCTGCTTGTGTTACCCTGTTGCTCATTCTCCAGTTAGGTGTCAACCCCAGGTGCCTGATACCCAATGAAATATGGCAGATGGATGTCACCCATCTCCTCAAATTTGGTAAACTTAAATATCTTCATGTTACCATTGATACATTTAGTGGATTCATCTTTACCTCCTTACATACTGGAGAGGCTTCAAAAAATGTTATAGCCCATGTATTTAATTGCCTTTCTGTCATGGGTATGCCTAAAGTTATTAAAACTGATAACAGCCCTGGCTATATTGGACAAAAGTTTCAAACCTTTTGTCAACAGCTACAGATTAAACATGTTACTGGCATTCCCTACAATCCCCAAGGACAGGGCATTGTTGAGCATGCCCATCAAACCATTAAAAACACACTTCACAAGTTAAAGAGGGGAGACCTATACCCTCAAAAAGGGTCCCCCAGAAATATTCTCCACCATGCCCTGTTTGTCATTAATTTTCTCAGTTTAGACGCCCATGGCAAGTCTGCTGCTGATCGCCTCTGGCATCCAGAAACTAAAAAAACTTTGCCACTGTAATGTGGAAAGATCCCCTGACTTATACATGGAATGGACCAGACCTGGTCCTCATTTGGGAAAGAGGCTCAGCTTGCATTTATGACCAAAAAGAGGAGTCGGCCAGATGGCTACCTGAAAGACTAATAAAATCAGTCAATAATAAATCAAATCCAGGGGGTGTTAACCTCCCCAAGAATGGTTTGTTTTCTCTCCCACAGGTCAACAATAAAGATCAAACTGCAGGTGACTCTCCTGTGGACCAAGATCACCTATAAAAATTTTTTGCTGCAGCTGATAACTGGTGGAAGTCCTCTATGTTTTCTCTCTTGATGCCCCTTGTGGGACCCTTGATTAGGCTTTTATTGATGGTCACACTGAGACCCTTTATATTGAACAAAATTATAAATTTCACAAAACAACAGATTGACCCCTGACATTAAAGCCCTTACAGGCATATTATCATACACTCGATGTGGCTGACAGAGGCTTGGCCTGGCTGACAGAGGCTTGGCAGAGCCTGAGGGTGAAAGACTTCCTGTAGGAGCTATATAGAACTCAGAGCTATATACACCAGCTCCAGTGTGGTATGGGCACCAGACAAGGGGTGCGAGGCAGAGCACCGCAAGGGGAGGACCACTAGTCCATCTCTGAGTCCCCTGAGAAGCAAACCTGAATTGCATAGAGTTTGGTGTCAAATTCTCAAAATTCTAGCCCTGCCTCTCCTCCCCAAAAAGACACCAAGGGCCTTCATCCTAATCAGGGAGGATTCAGGTCAATACTTCCCCCAGCTGGTTAAGGCCCACTTACCAGAAGGTAAGAGATTCACATTCCCCACCCTCACTAAATGCCTCTTTTTAAATTGTTAAGAGGGAGGATATGCCAGGAGCCAAGACCATAAGTAATTTTTTATAAGATACCCTGATGAATAGGTGCAGGGTGTGGTGAAAATAGCAAATGTTGAGCCACAGGGCATTGTGACTTTTGAATAGAAATTACCATTTGAAAGCGGTTGTCAGGGTTACAGGAAAAGCTGAAGACTTCTAAAGAATCACCTGGCTCTTGTGACTTTCTTGCCCCTCCCCTCCCCCTCCATGTGTATTTAAGCTACAGCACAATATTAAAGACTTTGGAGCTTGATCAGACAGCCTGTCTTGCTCTCATCCTTCGTGTCTCTTGTCTCTCTCTCTCATTCATTCGCCCCTTACTTTAGGTCCCTGTTGAACAGCCCTGTGGGCCGGGGCAAGTATGCCACAAAGATAACTGCCCATCCATGTTTATTGCCTTGTTATTCAAAATAGCCAAGCCAACGTATGGAATATATATATATATATATATATATATATATATATATATAATCATGGAATTTTATTCAGCCACAGTAAAAGACAATATTATGGCATTTGCTGGAAAATGGATGTAACTAGAGATCATCATTTTAAATGAATTAAGACAGACCCAGAAAGATAAGCATCACATGTTTTCTCTCATATGGGGATGTTAGATCTCAATATATATTCATTACTAAAACATATAAATCTTGAAAGCGGAAAGGATTTAAGTAGAGAAAGATAATGGACTAAACAAAAGGGGAAGGGGGCAAGAAGATAGGGTAATGGAAGAAAAAATATGTTTGTTGCTCTTATGGAAAAATCAGGATGTACATATATAGATAAATATACTCACCAAAAAAGACATGTAAGTAGAAAGGAGATCATTGGTGGGGAAGGAGGTGATAGGGGATGAGGGTCATGAGAGGGTAAGAGTGAAGTTGATATGAGCAATGTACAATGAAATGCATGTGTGGAAATGTCATAATGAAACCCATTAAGTTGTACATTAAAACTAACTTTTAAAAAGTTTTAAAAATACATAAATTCTTAAATAAATAAATACATAAATAAGTAAATAAATAAATAAGGCTGTGGGTGCAGCTCAGCAGTAGAGCACTTGGCTAGCATATCTGAGGCCCTGGATTCAATTCACTAATACTGCCAAAAATAAAAATAAATAAAAATAAAAAAGAGAGAGAAGAGAAAACTAATAAATGGATTATGATGGCTTCCTAATTACTTTTAAAAAAACTTCCATTCATGTTATTGTTGTTGTTAATGCAAGCCCCATTAAAATTCCAATGACAAACTTTGCAGAAATATAAAAACTAATCTAAAATCCATATATAAACACAAAAGACTACAAACAGCCAAAACACTGTTAAACTGTAAAGCTGGTGGAGGTAGGATCACAATTCCTGACTTTAAATTATACTACAGGACTGTAGTAGCAAAAATAGCTTGGTAGTGGCACAAAAAAATGCCTGACGACCAGTGGAACAGAATTGAGGCCCCAGAGATACTCCAACGCATCTATAGCCACCTGATCTTTGACAAAGGAGCAAAGCAGGCAAATTGGAGAAAGGATTGCCTCTTCAACAAACCGAGAAACTTGGATTTCCACCTGCAGAAAAAATGAAAACAGACCTGCACCTCTCAATATGCACAAGAGTTAACTCAAAATGGATACAAGACCTCAGTATGAAACCAGAAAGTTTAAAATTACTAGAAGAAAAGATATGCAACACGCTCCAACATTTGGACATAGGAAAGCATTTCCTTAATAAGACTCCAATTGCTCAGGAAATTGCAACAAGAATAGACAAATAAGATTACATGAAATTAAGAAGCTCCCATACAGCAAAGGAAATAATCAACAGAGTTAAGGAAGACCCCACTGAATGAGAGAAAATCTTCTCATCCTATACATCAGACAGAGGACTAATTTCCAGAATTTATAAAGAACTCTTGAAAGCAACTTCCAAAACAACAAATAATCCAGTACACAAGTGGGCAAAGGAAATGGATAGACAGTTCTCAAATGAATAAGTTTATAAGGCGATGAAACACCTAAAAAAATGCTCAGTATCCCTAGCCATTAGGGAAATGTAAATCAAAACATCTCTGAGATTCTACCTAACTCCAGTAAGAATGGTCAAGATCAACAAAACACATAACAAATGCTGGTGAGGGTGTGAAGAAAAAGGAACCCTCTTACGTTGTTGATGGGGCTGTAAATTGGTTCAACCACTTTGGAAATCAATATGGAGATACCTCAGAAAACTAAAAATAGAACTGCCATACAATTCAGTGATACCACTACCAGGGATATACCCAAAGGAAAATGAATCATCATATCAGAGACACCTGTATCTCCACATTCCATGCAACACTTTTCACAATAGCAAGGATATGGAACCAGTCAAGATGCCCATCAACAGAAGAATGAATAAAACAATTATAGTACATATACACAGTGGAATACAACTCAGCAATGCTAAAAATGAAATAATGTCATTTGCAGCAAAATGGATGGAATTGGAGAACATCATCTTCAGTGAACGATCAAAAGCCCAAAAAGAGAAATACCATATGTTCTCAGTTATATGTGGGTGCTGAATCATACTTAAAGGAAGGAAAAAATCCTATACATAAATTGAAATATTAAAAATGCACAATTAAACTTAGCATAGAATGGACAATTTAAGGAGTGGAAAAGAGGAGGGAGGGATCTAGCAGAGGCAAGTAAAGATTGGTCATGGGATCAGGTGGAGGGTCAATGAGGAGGGATGAAGGGAGAGAGGTCAATCTCAATGTAAACAGCACAACTTCATGGGTATGTTGGAAAAATAAGGAAAGATAACCCAAATAAGTATCAGAGTTTAACTACATGCTAGCCATAAAGTTCTATAAATTTTGTGGGTCGATAGAAGTGTTGCTAGAAGTAATGTACAGGATGTGTAGTGGAAAAAGCCAATGCTGTATTACTCTGTACTCCATCATCATTCACTCATAAAGGAAAAAAAATATGTTGTTGTTGTTGTTAGGTGCCAATGACCACTATTGTCAGTGCATCTCTGCTATTCATGGGGTTTTCAGTGGCTGATTGTTTTTTGGAAGTGGGTTGCTGGGTCCTTCTCCCAAGCTTATAGCACCTAGTAGTCCCAGCCAGTCTCCCATCCAAGTACTAACCAGGCCTGACCCTGCTTAGCTTCTGAGATCTGACAGGATCAGATGCCACAGCTGCCAGTGCTATTAATATTACAATTGCAATATGAAAATGGGTAGAAAAGGAGGCTTGTTATTATATTCCTTCAGTCCTCTGCTCTCTAAAATAACCAATCAATTTACCTAATTCTTACTCACAAATATCTGTCTCTTCCCCATCAGAAATCACAGGAGCACTAGAAAGATGTGACTGATATGCCATGACAATTTATTTGTATTAGTACATATCACATACATTAGTTAAGAAATGTATATTCCTTAGAAATAAAAATTAAAACACAAAAAAATCTGTGCTTTTTCCCTTGTATAATAAAACAAAACCTCTGAAGATAGTTTGCTGTATGAAATAGGCATAATGAGAATTTAAGAAGGAGACCCACTAATCTTGAAACTGAATAGGAGTTCTGTGTTCCCCTTCAGTAACATTGTAGTGTCCTGTTGTTGTTGTTGTTAGGTGCCATTGAGTTGGGTCTGACTCATAGAAACCCTATGTACAACAGAATGAAACTCTGCTACACTGTGTCATAACTTGCACTATGTCAGTGCTTCTCTGCTGTTCATAGGGTTTTCAACAGCTAATTGTTTTGGGGATTGTTTTGGGAGTAGGCTGCATGAGCCTTCTCCCATTTTTTGCAGTGCTGGGAGTAGAAAGTAGAGCATTAGAGTGCACAAAATAGCACTCCAGCTGGACAGTTAATCCACTATACACCTTATAATTCCTTATTTATGTCTTCATATCTACCTCTGAATCTCAAACTATTTCAGAAAGAAGCCAATAGTTCTAAACTTACTGAAAGAAAAAAATACACCATGAAATCATTGTGAAATATTCACGGCTTCATCTCAAATGTTTCTTATTCAGAGGACCTTGTTAGATCCCAACAATATCCCAACAATTTACATGTGTCTCTGGAGACTCAGGTATTTGTGGTCCATAAACCACCACTGATGCAGATTTTACCTTTCTTATCTTTGTGGCACCTTTCCCACCACCTTCCCACCTGGAAGTTTGTAGATCCTCAATAGATGTCAACTAAATTAATGAATTGATGGCTACACAGATGAAATTCTGCATTGGTGAATGTATTTGAAGATATTAATATAGCAAGTAAAGGATTATAGAAAATATTACAGTTTGTGCCCCTTTAGAACACAAATAGTATATGTGTATATATATTCTTTAGGCCACCTATACACATACACACATATATAGGTGTATGATAGGAGGGTTAAAGAAAAATTCTGATTGATTTAACCAACAAACTTAAAGAAAGAAAAAATTATATGAAACTTGGCAAAAATATTTATTTAATCCTTTCAATTAGTCAATTTATACCTAGAAATTATAAAACTAACCAGTTCATTACAGCAAATGGAGCCTTGATTCAAACTCAATGGCCCATTCCAAAGAATTCATACTATTCAAAGGTATCCATCTCCTACACAAATCAAGTAAATCAGAAAATTTGTCTGACTTTTTTTTCTTTTGAGCTGAATATTTGTTTTTTAATTCCTGGAATATAATGAAGGACTTCCTTCCAAAGCCACAATCCCTTGGGTGTCATGACTATTACCAGGCCAGGGATTTTGATGGTGCATATGCCAGCAGATACTCAAAGCTGCTATCCAGTCAGTTCCAGTCCAGTGACTAGGCAGAGCTATCTTTCATCTTCAAACGTTCATGACTATGAACCTTTGGATTTTCTTCAATAAGATCTGAGAAAAAATGCTGCCTGATATTCTTCAAAATTTTGCCTGCTTCTGTTTCTCTAGACTTTGATGAAGTACAGGAGAAACTGTGCTAAATATAGGAATTGAGCTAAAACCCTTCCTGTGAATGTAAGTGCCTCCTTTGTACTAAAGTTATAGGACCACTCTTCTTACCAGTAATATCATCTGCCAATCCTCTCTAAAAATGCCTTGAGTAACAGGGAGATTCAGAGGCAGAAGTGGTAGAAACTATCACAGGTAAGGTGGAGCATAGCACTGGGATCTTGAATGAAGGACAGAGACAGAGAGCATATGGAGAGGGCAAAGAACAAAGGCTACAGTGTGAATATGGGAGAAAGGGTAAAGCTAGAGAATGACCTAAAGAATGTAAATTAGCAAAACATTGGTAACATAGACATAAAGTAGGAAATAGGAAGAAGCTGCCTGACTGTCAGGACCAAGAGGTACCTTAGCCCAATAAAAAACATACAATGGGTTAATGGTGAAAGAATAGGAAATAGGAATAGGCAGAAGGGTAGAGCAGAAAGCCTGAATGAGGATGATATATAGTAAAGAAGACATCGATTGGTGTCCTAATTCACTGATGTATAAGTAGAAACAGCATTGTTGTTGTTGTTGTTAGGTGCCATCGAGTCAGTATCCAACTCATAGCGACCCTCATACGGTTTTCAATGGCTGACTGTTTCGGGATTGCCTTGGGAGTGGATTGCCAGGCCCTTCTGCCATTTTTATGGTGCTGGGAATTGAACTCGGGACCTCAGAGACTGCAGCACAGCGCTCTACCAACTGAGCTAAATCCCAGCGCAGAAACAGTGTATGAAATGTTAATAATGGGACTGAGGTAATTCAGAAGCCAAAGCCTTAGATGGGGGAGTTTAGGGTATTTGGGATACAGATTCCACATCACTGTTAAATAACTATGTAACCTAGATCTTTATATTTTACTTCTCTGAGCCTCAATTCCTTCATTTGTAACACGTGGGGGTTGGACGAGGTACTAACAGTGAATAGTTATTAAATACTTATTATGTGTGAGGAACTTTATTGTGGGTGTTTGGTACTCACAGAGACCTTTTGGTTCATACTATTACTGTGGCCACTTCAGAGATGAAAACATAAAGCACAACTGTGAGACTTGATTCCTCCAAAATCATAAAGTGGCAAAACCATAGTCGCAACCTAGACAATCTGACTTCAGATCCTATAGCCATGTTAATCTCACTGTGCTGCTATCCCAACAATTGATCCCAGAACTAACTGACAGTGAAGTAAATGTGAACAGCAATCATAGTTATTTAGATGTACTCAGAAAGCCTCTCCAGAGATAAATAGCAAGCCAGGTTTTTTGGGGCAAATAACCATTATGAGGAATAAAGAGTAGGAAAGGAAATAAAATGTTCTGTGCAGAAGTAGTTCTGTATTTTGGCTTGTCTACAGCTGAGGGGCAAATACATGACTTAATACTCAGGACTAAAACACCTAAGATTATGTTTAGGACAGAGAAATTCCCAGAAAAATACCATGAATAGTAATTGAAAAAACGAAGAATGTTGGGCATGAAATCAAACCTGTAAAAGGATATTATCATTTTCTTCCAATAACCATGTTGTTAGGTGCCATCAAGTCAGGTGCAACTCACAGTGACCCTATGTACAACAGAAAGAAACACTCCCCAACACTGTGCCAAGCCTAGCACTATGTCAGTGCTTCTCTGCTATTCATAGGGTTTTCAATGGCCGATTGTTTCGAACTGGGCTGCCAGGTCCTTCTCTCATTTTTTCAGTCCTGGGGATCAAACCCAGTCCATCAGAGCGTGCAGAGCAAGTGCTCTACCAACTGAGCTAGAGCTGTCATTTATAAAAATCAAGGATATTTCAATAAGGAGGTCCTACCAAGTAAGCTATCTAGCAAGAGAGCAGCTTATTTTGTGAGGCAGTGAGTTCCTTATAATTTGTTCTTGAGTATAGAGATCAGATAATATTTTATACATAGTTGTAATGAGGTTCTCAGAATTAGGTGCAGGGTGAGTAAGAATATTCTTGATTGTTTTACAGTATAAATACTGTTTCACTATCTAAGCCTATTAATTTCAGCATTATGTGATCTCCAAATCAATCTATAGATCTTTCCTCAAATAATGGTGAGAGTTGTTCTGAGAACATTTTGGATGTAATGGGGCTTGAAATGGACCAGAAGGGTGGAAGTCTTACCTCAAGCCTCATAATGCTTGGAGGGTAATTTAAGCTTTTACTAGGTTCTTTAGCACAGATCCCCACATTCATATGACAAAAGAAACTCCAATATGAAGGCATACCAAAGGCTTCACAAATGACCATGTGTAAATAGAATTGGAATACTTGAATAAATGAAAATATTTAATTACACCTGAACAAGCAATATTTTAGTTACGTATATAAGAAGAATGTAGATCACTTTTCATTTCATTTTCTGAATCACATTTTCATAAGATGGCTTTGAAGATAAGTGATTTCTAAGAACTATCACTCTCAAGTGAGTTAAACAAATCTTTAATCTTTTGTGCCTCAATTCCTTCTTACATAAAATGGCTGCATGAGAAATGATTAGCTCTAAATCACTTCTTGATTCAACATGGTGTAAACCTTCTATGCACCTACGAATACAAGGAACAGAAACAACATAAAAATAAAGACACATTTCTTTAGATATTTGTGAATTTGGTTTTCCTCCTTCTTATGTATGTTTAATATGTCTATTACTTATTATTTCAGACAGGTATTATCAGTTTTATACAGAAAAATAGACCTGGATTCTTTAGGGACATTTCACTTTTGTCAAAATATCTCCATTCTCAATTTCAAGTCGTCTGAACTTGATCCCCACCACACAATGAAGGGACAGAATCAAAGCATGATCACTGAGTTTGTCCTGATAGGCTTCTCAAACCTGGGGGATCTCCAGGTCCTTCTCTTCTTTATCTTTTTACTCATCTACCTGACTACACTAATGGCCAATGCCACCATCCTGACTGTCATTTGCCTGGATAGGACCTTGCACACTCCTATGTACTTCTTCCTCTTTGTCCTTTCATGTTCTGAAACCTGCTATACCTTGGTCATCATTCCCAAAATGCTAACCAACCTGCTTTCCACAATTCCAAGTATTTCTTTCTCTGGGTGTGCTGCCCAGCTGTATTTTTTTGTGGGATTAGCTTGCACCAACTGTTTTCTCATCGCTGTGATGGGCTATGATCGCTACGTTGCCATCTGCAACCCTCTCAACTACACACTCATTGTCAGCCGAGCCACCTGTGTGCAGTTGGTTCTAGCCTCCAGCTTTTGTGGTTTCCTGATCTCTATCATTGTCAACATCCTGGTGTTCAGTGTGCCCTTCTGCGCCTCCAATCGGATAAACCACTTTTTCTGTGACATTTCCCCTGTCATAAAACTGGGCTGCACAGACGTCAACCTAAAGGAGATGGTTATCTTCTTCCTCAGTATTCTGGTATTGCTGGTTCCCTTTGTGTTGATCTTCATCTCCTACATCTTCATTGTTTCCACCATCCTCAAAATCTCCTCATTGGAGGGACAGCGTAAAGCCTTTGCCACCTGTGCATCCCACCTCACTGTGGTCATCGTCCATTATGGCTGCGCCTCTTCTATCTACCTGAGGCCCACATCCCCACACTTCTCAGATAATGACCTGCTTGTAGCAGTGACCTATACTGTGGTCACTCCACTACTCAACCCCCTTGTCTACACACTGAGAAATAAAGAAGTGAAGAGAGCTCTGAGAAGAGTTTTGAGTAGATATTCATTTTCCAGAACTGTTTGAGTGAGCTGATAGATCAGGAAATTGTGTTCATGAAAGTATCCTGGATAGCACTTTTATGTTACTAACACATGTCCTTTTTTCTAGGACTTCTTGATGAAAAATAATTAAAGACCCTGGGAAACCTGATTCTTTTTATTAGAAATGTGTTCTTCATGTCTAGCCTATGTACAGTGTAGAAATTATACCAGTTTGTCTCCGGAATGCCGTGTGAATATGGAAATGTTCAAAGACTGCAACCATACTGTTTTCATGCATTGCAAAGGTCACTTTTCTGGGATCATCACTACAAATTCTGCATTGTCTTTTTGAGAACATGTACACTGCTTATATCCTTCCTAAACTGAAAAATTGAACAGTGGATAATGCTGTGTCTGAATGCATGAATGTATATTTGGAGGCTTAAAAAATGTTTACGATAAATTAGTTCCACATAAAATGAACATGAATTCATTTGTGGAATAATGAGGTAGGGAGATTAAAGTTCTAAGAGGTTGATTATATGGTAGAAAATATAGACTTTGGAGTTTCAAATAGTTGTATTCAAATCTTGGTCCACACCCTTTTCTAAGTGCCATGTGGCAGGTTTAACCACTCTTGTTATCAGTTACCTAACATGGGACCTTTAACACCTCCTCATGGGTCATTGTCAGAACTAAATTGATATAAAGCAATTCTATGCTTATCTGATAGAAGGAACTAAGAAAATTAGTTCCTTTTCATTTTCCCTTCATTTTCCTTTCTTCTTTCTTAAACTAGGATTAGATGTCCAGAACTGTTTCAAGAATGGGCAAGAATGATGGATTAAGTGTATTTGAAGTCAGAGGGAGTATTCTGAGGGGACTTTTGGAAATGCGTCTTTTACTGTAATAATTTTTTATTTAAACATGCACCATATTTTTTATCACACCTCATACATAAGTGTATCATATACATTTGCCTATGTATATAATTTTGGCTTTTGCTAAAGACATGTTTCAATAAAACAACTTAATTATGATACTAATATAAAATGTTATTTGATACTAATATAAAATTTTATTTATCAGCCTTTCACTTGAGAAACATGCAGTTTAATAACTTTTGCTTGAGAGATACATAGCCTGAATTTAGCAGTAAGACATAGCATGAATTTAGCAGTAAGTTTCCTTACATACCCCCTGTACAAACATAAACCAATAACTTAAATTTTGCAATTTGGGGAAGATTAAAACAGGGGTGTTGTAAGCATTAAATGAGGAAATGCCTTAAAGTATCTAGCACACTGTTTTGTATTACAATGTGCATTTGACAAAACTTAAGAATTAGTATAATATATGTTATGTTGAGAGAGGAAAAAAATTAGAATGCAGACTATAAAGAGAAGGAGAAAAGTGATGATTGAAGAATAGGGCACACTCCCTAAAAGAGCGAGATTAATGTGTAGTAGCAGGCTTAGTTGAATTAGTTTTATGCCTGTAATAATTTTATTTAATACCTAAAGTTGTATTTTTTTACAGGATGCACCCAATGATTTGGCAACAAGTGTCTCAAGGTTAAAGATAGGTCACTAATTTATTCCTCTTCATTACAACATAGTGTTCAAAACTCCCTCAGAACATCCCTTCATTAAGATGGCTGAATGAAAACATATACATTTATGATAGACATTTTTTTATCCAGGGGTTTGATACAGGATAGAAACACAGGTAAATTTTAGGGGACATGGAAAGGAAGGAAAACAGCCTTCACTTTGGGATCTGATTTAAATCTTACAGTCTGAAAATCAAGAATTCCATCCAACTACCAAGAAAATTGCTGTAGGTCTGCCTGCATAGACATTATTTTGAAACACATTTTAGATGAAAATGCTAAAATAATAAGCTATAGCTAGGATCAAAAGGCATGTGTCCTCTGAGTTTAACCTTAATCTCATAAGTGAGATTAAGGCCATATTTACAGTCAATATAAATCCAAATTATGCCCTTTTGACACCGTTCTATGAATCCATCTTAGTGGTACTTCCTTAACCTTAAAAATACACCTTGGTAAAAAGTGGTAAAAAAAAAATATATATATATATATATATATATATATATATATATATATATATATTTGTTGTTGTTGTTAGGTGCCGTCAAGTCAGTGTCCGACTCATAGTGACCCTATGTACAACAGGCAAAACACTATTGTCATGCTGCTCTGCTATTCATAGGGTTTTTAATAGGTGGATTTTTTTGAGGGGGGAGTGGGTTGCCAGGTCTTTCTCTCAAGCCTGCAGCACCTGGTGCTCCCAAGCAGTCTCACATCCAAGTACTAACCAGGCCCAACCCTGCTTAACTTCTGAGATCTGATGGGATCAGATGCCACAGTGGTATGGCTCTGTGTGTGTGTGTGAGTGTGTGCGCGCGTGCGCGTGTGTGTGTGTGTGTGTGTGTGTGTGTGTGTGTGTGTGAGAGAGAGAGAGAGAGAAAGAGAGAGAGAGAGAGTTGTAAAGATATTTGAACTCTCTCTTTTCTTAAGAGGCCTGGGTTCTGTGTCATACCTGTACTGTTAGATTCACTAGTTTTGTTTCACTTTTTGATGCCCCAGAAATCCTGTTCTGCAAGGAAGCCAATCTTCTCAGGCTAGGCAGCAATGCTGAGGTGCATCTCTCACTGAGGCTGATAATTTCAGCTTTATTAGTTGAGATAAAGTTGATACCACCCACTAGTGAGAGGAGTTTGGAAGTTTCTGGTATCCTTTTTACAAGAAAGATTGAGCT
The DNA here is from genome assembly GCA_007922755.1 of Pedetes capensis. Classification (NCBI taxonomy): domain Eukaryota; kingdom Metazoa; phylum Chordata; class Mammalia; order Rodentia; family Pedetidae; genus Pedetes; species Pedetes capensis. Next base: position 3,553 of record VMDO01014634.1, on the reverse strand, counting down.
GAAAAGAATAAGAGATGACTTTCAGCTCCATTCTCTGTGACCTCAGGATTCCTAGAACAACACCATTCCCAAACCCCATCCACTAAACACATACTCATACATTCTATAAAATTTACTCCACTCTGATTTACATATTATACACATATTTCTGAATCAGATAATCATATGGTCTACTATTTCAGGAATGACAAAGAGAAATGGAGTTGCATTCATCATCAAAAAAGACATCTCAAGATCTGTCCTGAAGTATAATGCTGTCAGTGATAGAATAATATCCATACACCTACAAGGAAGGTCAGTTCATAGGACTATTATTCGAATTTATGCACCCACTACTAAGGCTAAAAATGAAGAAAGGGAGGATTTTTACCAAATTTTGCAATCTGAAATAGATTGAACATGCAATAAAGATGTACTGATAATTATCGGTGACTGGTATGCAAAAGTTGGAAACGAAGAAGGCTCAATAGTTGGAAAATATGGTCTTGGTGACAGAATTGAGGCTGGAGACTGCATGATAGAATTTTGTCAGACCAATGACCTTTTCACTGCAAATACATTTTTTCACCAACATAAACGGAGACCATACACATGTAATTCACCAGATGGAGCATACAGGAACCAATTGACTACATTTGTGGAAAGAGACTGTGGAAACTGTCAATATTAAAAGTTAGAACAAAACCAGGCACCGACTGTGGATCAGACCATCAACTTCTAATATGTAGGTTTAAACTGAAACTGAAGAAAATTAGAACAAATTAGAACCAGAGCCAAGGTGTGCACTCCAGTATATCACACCTGGATACAGAGACCACCTGAAGAACAGGTTTAATGCATTGGACACTAGTGATTGAAGACAGACAAGTTGTGACATGACATCAAAGACATCACTCATAAGGAAAGCAAAAGGTTATTAAAAAGATAGGAAAAAAGAAAAAACCAGATTACATGTTAAAAAAGACTCTGAAACTTACCCTTGAATGTCAAGCAGCTAAAACAAAAGGAAGATATGCTGAAGTTAAGGAACTAAACAGAAGATTGCAAAGGGCAGCTCAAGAAGGCAAAATCGAATATTTTAATGACATGTGCAAAGAGCTGGAGATAGAAGGCCAAAAGGGAAGAACACATTCTGTTTTTCTCAAGCTTAATGAAGTGAAGAAAAAAATCAAGCTTCAAGTGGCAATAGTGAAGGATTCTATAGGGAACATATTGAGCAACACAAGAAACATCAAAAGAAGATGGAAGGAATACACAGAGTCATGTTACCACAAAGACTTGGTGAATGACCAACCATTTCAACGGGTTGCATATGATCAGGAATCAATGGTACTGAAGGACAAAGTAGAAGCTGCCTGAAGGAATTGGTGAAACACATAGCTCCAGGAATTTATGGACTACCAATAAAGATACTTCAACAAACAGATACAGCATTGGAGGTGCTAACTTGTTTTTGCCAAGAGATTTAGGAAATAGCTACCTGCAGAACTGACTGGAAGAGATCCTTATCTGTGTTTATTCCCCAAAATGGGGATCCAACAAAATGTGGATATTATCAAACAATATTATTAATATCACACACAAGTGAAATTTTTCTAAAGATCAAAAGATCATTCAAAAATGACTGCAGCAGTATATAGACAAGGAACTCCCAGAAAATCAAGCCAGACTCAGAAGAGGGCATAGAACCAAGGATGTCATTGGTGATGTCAGATAGATATTAGCCAAAAGCAGAGCATACCAAAAAGATGTCTATCTACATTTTATTGATTATTCAAAGGCATTTAACTGTGTGAATCATAATAAGTTATGAATAACATTGCAAAGAATGGGAATACCAGAGAACCCTAATAGTACTCATGAGAAATCTGTACATGAACCCAGAGACAGTTGTTCAAACAGAACAAGGAAATACTGCCTGGTTTAAAGGCAAGTAAGGTGTGCATTGGAGTTGTATACTTTCACTGTACCTCTTCAATCTCTATGCTGAGCTAATAATCTCAGAAGTTGGATTTTATGAAGAAGACCAAGGCATCTTCACTGGAGGAAGACTCTTAGCCTGCATTATGTAGATAACACAACTCTGCTTGCTGAAAGTGAAGAAGATTTGAAAGATTTACTGATGAAGATCAAAGAACACAGCCCTCAGTTTGGATTATGCCTCAACATCAGCAAAATAAAAATCCTGACAACTGAGTCAATACGCAGCTTCATGATACATGGAGAAAAGACTGAAGTTGTCCAAGATTTTGCTTTACATGATTCCACAATCAACACCCATGTAAACAGCAGTCACAAAATCCAAAGACACATTGCAGTGGGAGAAACTGTTGCAAAACACCTATTTAAAGGGCTGAAAAGTAAAGACGTCACATTGAAGACGAAGGTGCACCTGACTCATGCCATGGTGTTTTCAGTTCCACCATACAGTTTTGAAAGCTGGATATTGAATAAGGGAGACAAGAGAATTGATGCTTTTGAATTATGGTACTAGAGGTGAATCTTGAACATACCATGAATTGTCCAAAGAGCAAAAAGATCTGTCCTAGAAAAAGTGCAACCAGAGTGCTCCTTGGAAAGCTAGGATGGCTAGACTGCATCTGACTTATTTTGGGTATGTTGTCAAGACAGACAAATCCCTGGAGAAGGACATCATTTCTGGTAGAGTGACAGGTCATTGAAAAAAAGTAAGACCCTCAACTAGATGTACTGAAACAGTAGCTGCAGCAATGGACTTAAACATAGAAAAGACCATGTGCCTGACACAGAAATGGGGGGTGTTTCATTCAGTTGTGCGTGATGACACCTAACAATAACAAGAATAGCAATACATATTTATTGGTTTACTACATATTGGATAGTATTTATAAACAAATGTTGCATGTTCTCAGATGCAGAAGCTAGATTTTTCTTAAAAGAAAAAAAATGAATGTACATAAGATTGGAAAATATAAGGGGACATATATAGGGCAGGAAGGGGAATAGGGGAAGAAGGTTTGGAGAAATAAGGGGTGAAGTAATGAGGGAGACAACTAAAGGAAAATATATAATTGTGAGAAAATCCCCATAATAAAATTCATTATACTGTATATGATAATTTAAAAATAAAATTTAAAAATAAAATTTTAAAAATACACTCATGTTGAAATTAAACTTATCAATGGCATTTGAAAATAATTTTTTGTGCTAAGGCACCAAGTTATATTGGAAATGTTTAAATGAAAACATTTTAATGCAAAAATGTTCTCTTTACTTTCTTTTTTCATCCTCAATTCATCCATATTATTTAAATTTTTAAAAATTATTCAATGAGAAAAAGAATGTTAATGTTAATGATAGGTCTTTGTGGCAAGCACGTTTTGATGCTTTCCTATGAATAACTGAAACACCTAGGTACAGGTGACTTGACAGATCTCTCCCTTACGGCTAAAAGTGTTCAGCAGAGAATTGTCCAAAGACAACAACATTCCAGCTCTAAGGGACATTTTAACTGCAGCTGTTGAAGATACAACTCCTGCTTCAGGAGGGCTTGATCTAGTCATAGCCTACAACC
>VMDO01014633.1:0-53849 GCA_007922755.1 Pedetes capensis | reverse complement strand
AGGTACAACCAGAGTGCTCCTTGGAAGCAAAAATGGCCAAACTGCGTCTTACATATTTCGGACATGTAGTCAGGAGAGAACAATCCCTGGAGAAGGACATCATGTTTGGAAGAGTGGCAGGTCAACGGAAAAGAGGAAAACCCTCCACCAGATGGATTGACACAGTGTCTGCAACAATGGGCTTAAACATAAATAAGGTTTGCCTGGCACAGAATTGGCAAGTGTTTCGATCTGCTGTACATAGGGTCGCTATGAGTCGGACTCGACTCGACGGCACCTAACAACAACAACAACAACAATTTGCCTAGATTCATATTGCGTACATTCCATGTTCCAATTATTAAGGGATGTTTACAGTTGTTTCTCCTCATTTTGAGTGGTGCCACATCAGCAAGTTGAGCACCTTGGGGCTTTACTCCATTTCGGTCATCATAGTAGACTCTACTTTGAGAAGGCAACTCTTCCCCAGTAGTCTTTTGAGTGACTTCCATCCTGGGGGGCTCAATTTCTGGCACTATATCTGACAGTGTTTCATTGCTATCCATAGGGTTTTCAATGGCTAGTTGTTTTGGGAGTGGTTCACCAGTTCCTACTGCCTAGTTTGTCTTAGTCTGGAAGCTCAGCTGAAAACCTGTCCACCAGGTTTGTGTAACCTTGCTCATATCTGAGGTACCAGTGGCAGAGCTCTCAGCTTCATTGCAACACACAAGCCCCAACAATGTGGCAAACTGACAGATGTGTGGGGGACTGTTTACATACTAGTTTAGAATTCTGAGGAGAACAGGTTACTCAGATTGACTGCTGTAAAATAAGAAAGTTAAATAAATATTCAAAGTATTTTGTCCAGTTATGGGGGTGGGGATATAGATTACCTGTACAGCACTTGCATGAAATGTCTGAGGACCTGAATTTGGTCCCTAGCATCACACTTAATCTCACAGAAACACACACACATACACGCACACACACACACACACACACACACACACACAGAAAAATTTCCCTAATTAAACAAAAAGCTCACCTGCTTTATTTCCTATGTTTTCCATGTTTTATAAGAAAATATTTAAAAGGAAATCTACTGCAAATTATCACTCTCCCTAGTGACCCTTGTAAAGTCATTATGGAAATAGTTATTGGTAAATAAGTGAATAAATAATCAAATGGATTGTCAGGTGATTAATGATGTTTTATGAATCAGCCTCCACATTTCTTACCTTAACAGGTCAGAGATTGTTGCCTGAGTGATATTCTTGATTTAACTTGAGAAAGATTATGTTTGTTCCAAGGTTACAGAGTATATGAACCATCTCATTGATAGGGATTTCACAGGGCTCAGATCAGATGCATCTAAGCACATGTGGCCTGACAAAGATGTTGGATAAACTGCAAAATCTAAACAGAGGTTCATTCTCTGCTGGAAGTAAACCATTTTCAAAGAGGTTACACAACACATATATGGTTGGTAGGAGCCCTCAAGTTCGTCCAAAGCACAGCAACGCTATGTACAAAAGAACAAAACACTCCCCAACACTGTGCCATGCAGAAGATCTTTCTTATGTTGAAGCCCAATATTGCTGTGACTGTGTCAATCCATCTAGTTATGGCTCTTTTTTCATTGACCTGCTACTCGCTCAAACATGATTTCCTTCTCCAGGTATTGTTTCCTACTGAAAGCATGTCCAAAATACATAAGATGCAGTCTAGATATCCTTGTTTCTAAGGAGCAATCTGGTTTCACTTTTTCTGGGGTGGATCTGTGAGTTCTTTTGTCAGTCCATTGTACAATCACTATTCATCTCCAGCATCATAATTTAAAAGCATCAGTTCTTCTCCTGCCTACGTTATTCATTGTTCAGCTTTGACAAACATATGACACAACTTAAAACATCATGGCATGAGTCAGATGTACTTTTGTCTTCAATGTGACATATTTACTTTTCAATACTTTAAAGAGGTCTTTTGCACCAACTTTTGCCAATGAAATGCATCTTTATATTTCCTGACTGCTGCTTCTGTGAGTGTTAATTATAGAACCAAGTAAATCTTGGAGAACCTCAATCTTTTCTCCATTTATCATAAGGTTGTTTATGACCCAGTTGCAAGGATTTTTGTTCTGTTGAGGTTGAGATGCAATCCATGCTGAAGGCTGTGGGGTACCAGGTCCTTTATGCTAGTCTGTTTTAGTCTAGAATCTCCACTGAAATATTTACACCAGGGATGACCCTGCTGTTATCTGTAATACCAGTGGAAAAACTTTTATCATCACAGCAATATGCAAGCCCCCACAGTATAGAAAACTAACAGACATGAGGCCCAACTCAAAATTAGAAGGAACAACTGTAAATTTCCATTAATAATCAGAATGTGGAATGCATGTACTATGAATCTAGAAAAATTAAATATCACCAAAAGTAAAATGTAGCACATAAACATTGCCATTCTAGGCATAAGTAAGCTAAAATAGATTGACATTGGCCATTTTAAATCAGATAATCATTTGGTTTACTATGTTGGGAATGACAAATTAAAGAGAAACAGGGCTGCATTCATCATCCGAAAAGACATCTCAAGATCTCTCCTGAAGTACAATGCTGTCAGTGATTGGATAATATCCATATGTCTACAAAGAAGGCCAGTAAATATGGCTATTATTCAAATTTACACACTCACCACTAAGGCTACAAATGTAGAGAAGAATTTTACCAGTTCCTGCAGCCTGAAATTGATCAAACATGCAATTAGGATGCACTGATAATTACTAGTGACTGGAATGCAAAAGTTGTAAACAAAGTAAATGGCTCAGTAGCTGGAAAACATGACCTTGGTGACAGAAACAATCCTAGAGATTGCATATTAGAATGTTGACAGATAATTTACCTTTTCATCGCAAATACATTTTGTCAACAACATAAATGGTGACTAGACACATGGAATTCACCTGATGGAACTAACAGGAACCAAACTGATTATATTTATAGAAAGAGATGACGGAAAACCTCAATTCAGAATGTAGAACAAGTACAGGTGATGATGGTGGATCAGACCATGAACTACTCATATATAGGTCTGTCAGTTTGCTATATTGTGGGGGCTTGCATATTGCTGTGATGATAAAAGTTTTTCCACTGGTATTATAGATAACAGCAGGGTCAACCATGGTGTATATATTTCAGCTGAGCTTCTAGACTAAAACAGACTAGGATAAAGGACATGGTAGCCCTCTCCTGAAACAATTACCATTGAAAACCCTATGAATAGCAGAGAAAAACTGTCAGATACAGTGCTGGAAAATGAGCCCCTCAGGTTATAAGGTATTCCAAAGAAAACTTGGAAGAGTTGCTTCCGCAAGGTAGAGTCAGCCTTAATGAAGAGAATGGAGTAATGCCTCGGGGACTTTCATTTGCTGATATGGCATGGCTCAAGATCAGAAGGAAGAGCTATAAATTCAAAATATTTATGTATGTACACATAATTAGAAAATAAATGGAAGATTTAATTAAATATGCAATTTTTGTATGCTAACCGTTGCATATAGAACAGTATTCTTTCTTTAGACTGCAAATATATTGTTACATTTATAATATGCCCAGAGACAAATTGTGCAAGGCAGATAACCATGTAGTTGTTGTCTGAAATCAATCTATCTCAGTTTGAATCCTGTACATACTTTAGGGAAATTGTTTAACCTTTCTGTGAAAAAGATATTTCATGTAAATAAAGGTTAATGATAATTTTTATGTCTTTCTTTTCTTTGGAATATTAAGTAAGTTAATAATTATCAAGCACTGAGAAATGTTGACCAGACAGTAAATGCTATGTTAGCCTGTTTTATAGTTATTATCATCTATGTGGAAGTCAGTTGGGCTTGGGTTTAGCTCAGTTGGTAGAGCACCACTCTGTATTCTCTGAGGTCCTGAGTTCGATTCCTAGCATTGCAAAAATAGGAGAAGGATGTGGTAATCCATTCCCAAGGCAATTCTGAAACAAGCAGCCATTGAAAACCCTGTGTGGGTCACTATGAGTCAGACATTACTCAAGGGCGCCTAACAACAACAACAACATGTGGAAGACTAAATTAGGTCAGCATTCTCTTAGGACTGATCTTGTCACTAGATTTATTTCAGTATTTTGGCAAATACTTTATGCAAGTATAAGAATATAGATATAAGGAAAACCATTTTTAGCATTTCAAATAGCATAAGTGATTTAAAGGTATATTTATGGACTGCTAATATGTCCGTGCTTGCAGCCATAGCCCCGTGGCATTCAATCCCGCCAGACCTCAAAAGCAAAGCAGGGTTGGGCCTGCTTAGTACTTGGATGGGAGATCACCTGGGAACACCATATATTGTAGGCTTGGGAGAAGGACCCTGAAATCTATTCCCAAAAATCAATCCTGAATAGCAGGGAAGCATTGACAACTGTTTTGCCCATTGTGCATAGGTCACTATGAGTCGGATACCGACTTGATGGCACCTAACAACAACAACAACAACAACAACAACACAATAAGTCCATTGAAATACTTTAAAGTTCTTACGTGGAATTGCTATTTTTCAGCTATATTTCTACTAGGTAATCAATCTGGTTGTTGAGGCAATTATATGAAGTGAATACTTTGGAAATGGCTATGTGACAGAATTCAAATGTGGAGCAAAACTGGGCATGGTTATCCATAAATGGAATGGAGAGAAGATGGCTTACATAAAGTAAATAAAATATAATTCATCATTTATAATATTTAACAGATTTGTTATCCATATTACCCAAATATAATTTATCTTCCTAGAACCTTATTTAGATAGCTATCAAAAATTGATTATTAATAAATATTTTTTTTCTCAAAACCCAATTAAGCATTTTCATTAGAATACCAATTATAAGAAAGTATTCTAGAAGCTTAAAAGATAACCTAGGGATTTTAATCTATGTATGACTCAAGACTACTGGATTTAACGAATGTTTGTCTACAATATGTTAAGTCAAGTCCAGCCATACCACACTGGCATCCAATCTCAATCTTGTCAGATCTCAGAAGCTAAGCAGGGTCAGGCCTGGTTAGTACTTAGAAGGGAGACCACCTGGAAATACCAGGTGCTGTAGGATGGGAGAAGGATTCAGTAGTCTACTCTTCAAACAATCAGCCATTGAAAACCCTATGAATAGCAACGAGTACTGACAATAGGGCCAGGCATGGCACAGTGTAGGGTAGTGTTTCATCCATTGTACATAGGATCACTATGAGTTAGACCTGATTCAATGGCATCTAACAATAATGACAAACATTTATAAAGTACCTATAATGTGGCTGTGCATAGTATGGAATTTCTTTGTATTATATCAGTTAGTTAGTTAATCTGAAATATTAAAATGTTTATAACAGTACAGCATTGAAGCCTCTTTTTAATGGAATTTGCATTTCTGTATAACGTGATATGAGTGTTTACCATTCCGTAACCATCCAAATTACAATATGTTGAAACCTCAAAAAGAACCATACCTCTTTCTCCTCCTTCTCTTCCTCCTCCTCCTCCTCCTCCTCCTCCTCCTTTTCCTCTTCTTCACTCTCCTCCTTCTTCTTCTTCTTTTTAGTTACTACTGGGAGATTGGACCCAGGGCCTCATACATACCAGGCAACTGCTCTACCCCTGAGCTGTACCCATTATCTCCCTTTTATTTATTTTTTATTTTGAGAGAGCACTAGATGTTCAGGCAGATTTGAACTCATCATCTTCCTGATTCAGCCTTCTGAGATCTTATATGGGTAATATGAATGGAGTAACAGTAATCAATACATATATACACACATGTAATGTATTGGTAGGTTACACATACACACACAAAAATATAAAACAAAATCCCACAAAATAACCATTTATTTGGCAAATTTATCCGAGGATACTCTGTAAAAAACAAATGCAGATTTAGGTTACTCTAAATCTATTGTGGGCTGGGATTTAGCTCAGTTGGTAGAGCGCTGCGCTGCAGTCTCTGAGGTCCCGAGTTCCATTCCCAGCACCACAAAAATGGGAGAAGGACCTGGCAATCCACTCCCAAGACAATCCCGAAACAGTCTGCCATTGAAAACCCTATGGGGGTCGCTATGAGTCGGAAACCGACTCGATGGCACTTAACAACAACAACAACAAATCTATTGTAACATAATATATACTTATATGTTGTTATCTCTCTAATGGGACCTGAGGAGAAGGTTGGGGTTTCATGCCTTCTGACCAAGCACTTGCCTTTGTGGATAACCATGGCAATCAGTGAAGACATGGGGCTGGAGTAGCATCTATGCTCACATTCTGGGATGCTGGGTCAGAAACAAATTCCCTTCTTTTTATGTGCCTTTTAATGATGGTAAACTATTCTATTCCATAATGGAAGGCATGGCTAGATGTCCAGAGAAAATCTAAGGAAAAGTGGCCAAGCAAAGCTCTAGCTGTTTGTCAGGGAAGGCTTAGTTCCTTGGAAATTCTCCAAGCCTAAAAAATCTCCTTTCTGTTATTTCTCTGACTTTGGGCATAGACCCTGCTTTACACACCCTGTACACAGCACAGTTCTGCCTACATGCAGTGAGTGGGTAGAACATGCTAACCTAAATAATAAATAACTTTTCCCTGTCTCACAAGAAAACACTTTAACTCACTTTCCCCCTAACTCATAATAATGCTAAATGTTATGATTAGAGCCTAATAAAAAGAGCTTGAGACACTCAGTCAGGGGCTGTGCACCTAAAGGCACTGGCCCTCACTTCGGTCATTCTGACATTAACTCTTGGAAAGGAGTAATCCTTTTTTGCATCTGCTGATCCCATGGCTTCTGGGCAGTCATGACACTATTATTCTATTATAATATCATTTATAACTCTCAGGCTATATAAAATGGCAGTTGGATTTATGCTTGCTGACTCTTACAGATTTACACAACTAATGTCAAGTTGCCTGCAGCCTTAGCCCTGTGGCATCGGATCCTGTCAGATCTTGGAAGCTAAGCAGTGTCAGGCCTCGTTAGTACTTGGATGGGACAGCTGTAGGCTTGGGAGATGGACCCAGCAACCCACTCCCAAAAATCATTCCACCATTGAAAACCCTATGAATAGCAGAGAAACACTGACAATAGTGTTTTGCCTGTTGTAGGTAGGGTCACTATGAGTTGGATACCAACTCGATAGCACCTAACAACAACAATGTCAAGTTAAAGTTGGAAAGGAAATTTTCAGAATGGAAAAGTAAGTTTTACAGTTATTCAAAATATCTTTTTCTTAAGAAAAGGAAAGTAGTCTGTTTCAATTTCATATGAGGTTTTTACATTCAATATTTATTCATCAAGTGTTATGTAAGCATAAACTTCATTCTAAACTCTGATTTTAGTATTGCAAATGATATTAATAAAAAGTCAAATTTTACCATTCTTTGTTGTCAGAATATGAAAATATGACAAATATCACTGGGCACCATGGCACATTCCTGTAATCCCAGTGATCTGGGAGACTAAGGAAGAGGATGGCAAATTCCAGGCTAGAGGCAGTCTAAGTAACTTAGATTTTTTTTCTCTCTCTCTTTCTCTCAAAAAAAAAAAAAAAAAGTAAAATAAATGATAAAAGAAAAAAAAAAAAAAGACAAAAACCAAACCCATCACCAAGATAAAAAGAAAGACTTAAGAATAAGAACAATAGGACGGAGTGAAATATGTACTTCTAAATACCTACTTCACAAAATTAAAATTGATATGATTATTGCATACGCTAATACTTACAATGAATTTAAAACGGTGCCTGCCATACTATGAGCAATAAAATATTTGTTAAATATTTTCTTTTTTTGCAGTCCTGGGTGGTTGAACCCAGGTCCTGGAACACATTTCACAAGTGCTCTACCACTGAATTGCACCCTTAGCCCCTCTCTTATATTTTATCTTGAGACAGAGTCATGATAATTTGCACAGGCTGCCTCTGGCCTCAAACTTGTGATCTTCCGTCTCTGCCTCATAATTCACTGGGATTACAGGTGTACGCCACTGCACCAGGCTTGTTAAATACATTAAAAAATTATGGAATGAAAAGAAATGATTCAGTGAAGCTGTGCTTAAATAGGAAAAAAATCACAACAGAAAAGAAATTATTTGTATCAAAGAACAGAAATTTGCAGACTATTTCAGAAACAGTAAGAATACGAAAGATATTTGGAAGTATGGTAAAGACATTAATGTGAATAGCTAATTCTAAAATAGATTAAGAAATAAAACCTTGAAGACATGATGAAAGCTGGAAGATTTTCTTTTTATACTGAAGACATCATAAGTGCATCATACAGAAACTTCATACTTAAAACAGAAATTCTACCTCTGTGTAAATCACACAGGTATTAGCCTAGTTTTTTACTAGATTAAGTTCAGTTTAAGATGCTGACTGCTTTGTACGGAGATTTTTCTTTCTTTGGAGAGAAAGGGTCTTTCTAAGCTGTACGAGTTGCCTCTGGCCTCAAACCTGCCATCCTCCTGCCTCCGTCTCCTGAGTTGCTGGGATTATAGATGATTGCTACTGTGCCAGCTGTAAGAAATATCTTTAATTGTGCTGCTAATCAGAAAAGATGTATTAAAACTTTAGTCACTTTAGTACAGAATATTAAGATATATTGATTACTACATTTACCCAAAAGGTAGTATGAAATCAACTAATATTAATTGGCAATTTATTTAAATCATTTTCACATATATTATTTAAATTTTATAACAACCAAGCAGTATCTTCATTTTACAAATGAGCAAACAGAGACACTGAGATACTGTGTATATTGATTAAGATTTTTTAAGCTGGTAGTATTGTATCCTATGTTTAAATCTTAATGTTTCTAACACTGAACTGTTTCCCTATTCAATGAGACAGGATTGCTTGCACTGATATTGTGAAGCCATTGCTTGGGAAGATAATGAGAAGATAAAAATTTGTTACTCTTGTTTGAAATATGGCACCAGAGAACCAGCATCTACATAAATGATAAACTCTCAGTAAAAGTCTATAAAAATACTGAAGAAATTAGATTCTAAATAAGAACACTGATGAGACACATATCGTTAGTTGTTTTAAGGCCTTTCCTGTGGGTTGTATAGCTCTTCAGATGGCTTGAGTGAGGTGGAAATTAAGATGAAATGAGGAAAATATATGGTAATGTCTGACCCTTGTTGTTGTTGTTAAATGCTGTCATGCCTGACTCATAGCCACCCTTACAAGGTTTTCAATGGCTGATTGTTTCAGGATTGCCTCAGGAGTGGATTGCCATGACCTCCCAATTTTTCAGTTCAGGGAATCTACCTTGGGACCTCAGATACTGCAGAGTAGTGCTCTACCAACTAAGCTAAATCCCAGCCCATGTCTGACCCTTAGTAGCAGCTTATTATATGTTTGTGTATCTTTACCTATCCTAGGGAGCTAAAAAATTCTTCAAATAATGTCTTTAAGAAATCTCTTATTTAATAATATCTAAAATAAATTTTCTATTAAAGAATAGGTCAGAATTAACTGAGGGGGCAATGATGAGAAGTATAATTCAAAACCAGCATGGATCTATCAGAATTCCTAAAGAGGGAAGAAGAAAGGAAATAAGGAACCAAGGAAGGAATGAAGGAAGGAAAGAAACAAAAATTGTGCAAATGTTGCAAGTTGAAAAGTTGCTAATATCTTCTTATCACATATTATCCTCTGGGGGATGTAAAAATATTTCTGAGAAGAAGAAAGAATATTAGAAGTTGGAAAGTGTGGAATGCTATGATAAGATAGCTAAGTGATGACAGAGTAAAGAGAAAATGAGTTTATAACAGTTCCGGTAGGACCAATTAGAAAATTATAATAATGAAAATGATATTATAGCAATCAAATATATTGAGATTTTGCTGTAACCAAAGAATAGGATAATAGCTTTATTTGCATTAATTTTTATATCATTATAACAACTTTTAAGTGTAAATTTCCTCTCGTCTGTCAGATTGCTGTACGGTGGGGGCTTGGATATTGCTGTAATGCTGAAAGCTCTGCTACCTGTATTATATATTCTAGCAGGGTCACACATAGTGGACAGGTTTAAGCTTAGCTTCCACACTAAGAGGACCTAGGCAGTAGGGCCAGCCAGCCCACTCTGGAAAAAAATAGCCATTGGAAATTCTATAAATGGGAAAGAAACATTACTAGGTATAGTGCCAGAAAATGAGACCCCCAAGTTGGAAGGCACTCAAACGATGACTGGGGAAGAGTTGCCTCCTAAAAGTAGAGTCTATCTTAATGATGGAAATGGAATTTAGCCCAGGGACCTCCATTTGCTGATGTGACATGACTCAAAATGAGAAGGAACAATTGTAAATATCCATTAATAATTGGAACATGGAACTTACATAGTATGAATCTAGAAAAATTAGAAATCATCAAAAGGGAAATAGAATACATAAACATTCACACTCTAGGCATCAGTGGGCTAAAATGGACTGGCATGGGCCATTTTGAATCAGATAACCATGTGGTCTGCTATACTGGGATTGACCACTTAAAGATAAATGGAGTTGCATTCATCATCATAAAAGACATCTCAAGATTTGTCCTGAAGTGCAATGCTGTTAGTGACAGAATAATATCCATATGCCTACAAGGAAGGCCAGTTAATATAATTATTTTTCAAATTTACCCACCAACCACTAAGGCCACAAATGAAGTTAGGGAATATTTTTACCACCTCCTATGATCTGAAATAGATCAAACATGCAATCAGGATGCACTGATAATTACTGGTGACTGGAATGCAAAAGTTGTAAACAAAGAAGGCTCAGTAGTCAGAAAATATGGCCTTAGTGACAGAAAGGATGCTGGAGATCACATTATAGAATTTTGTCAGACCAATGACCTTTTCATGGCAAATACATTTTTTCATCAACATAAACAGCAACTATACATATAGACTTCACCACATGGAATACACAGGAACCAAATCAACTACATTTGTGCAAAGAGATGATGGAAAAGCTCAATATCAAATGTCAGAAAGAGACCAGGTGATAATTGTGGATCACAGAATAAACTGCTCATATGCAGGTTCAAAGTGAAACTGAAGAAAATTAGAACAAGTATATGATTGCCATAGTATGACCTTGAGTATATCATACCTGAGTTCAGAGACCACCTCAAGAGCAGATTTAATGCATTAGATACTAATGATTGAACACCAGATGAGTTGTGGCATAACATCAAAGCTGTCATTCATGAGGAAAGAAAAAATTATTAAAAAGACAGGAAAAAAGAAAAGATCAAATTACATGTCAAAACAGACTCTGAAACTTGCGCTTGAACATCAAGCAGCTAAGGTAAAAGGAAGACATGATGAAGTTAAAGAACTAAACAGAAGATTTCAAGATGTCAGCTAAAAAAGACAAAATCAAATATTATAATGACATGTGCAAAGAGCTAGAGATAGAAAACTATGCTCTGTTTTTCTCAAGCTTAAGGAATAAATAAAAAATTTCAAGCTTCGAGTGGCAGTAGTGAAGGATTCTATAGGGAAAATATTAAACAACAGAGGAAACATCAAAAGATGATGTAAGGAATATATAGAGTCATTATAACAAGAAAAATTGGTGGATGACCAACCATTTCAAGGTGTTGCATATGATCAGGAACCAATGGTATTGAAGGACAAAGTGGAAGTTGCCTTGAAAGAATTAGTAAAACACAGGCTCCAGAAGTTGATGGAACACCAATACAGATGTTTCAACAGATAAAACACTGGAGCTGCTTACTTGTTTATGCTAAGAGATTTGGAAAATAACACCTGGCCAGCTGACTGGAATATATATATATATATATATATATATATATATATTTTTTTTTTTTTTTTTTCGGTACTGGGGGTTAAACCCAGGGCCTTGCACCTGCATGCTCTGCAAGTGCTAGACCACTGAGCTGTGCCCCCAGCCCTTATTTTTTTTTTACTTTATTTTTTTTGAGACAGGGTCTCACTAAGTTATGTAGACTGCCTCTGGTCTTGAACTTGCGATCCTCCTGCCTCCACCTCCTGAGCCTCTGGGATTATAGGCATGTGCCACCACACCTGGCCCAAAGAGATCCATATTTGTGCCTATTTCCAAGAAAGCGGATTGAACCAAATGTGGAACCTATTGAACAATATCAGTAATATCACACATATGCCAAATTTTGCTAAAGATAATTCAAAAAGTGACGGCAGAAATACATACACAGGGAACTCCTGGAAAATCAAGCTGGATCCAGAGGAGGATGTGAAACAGGAACATCATTGCTGATGCCAAAAACAGAGAATACCAGAAAAATATCTGTTTTATCGACTATGCAAAGGTATTGGACTGTGATGGATCATAACAAATTATGGATAACACTGTGAAGAATGGGAATACCAGAGCACATAATTATGCTCATGAGGAACATGTACCTGGACCAGTAGGCAGAATATCTGGAAGTTAGAGTTTCTTTATTACAGCTATTTATTGAGCACATCAGCTAGTATACCAATCATTTGCTAGATTCTAGGACTATTAGAATTGCAGTCTGTCTAGAATTGCAAACATAGAATGGGTATATTTACAATATAAACCAAATACAGTTTAATAATGCCATATAAGCTAAAGTCTGCCCCAAAGCGGAGGAGTTATTAACTGTAACTGGAAATGCAAGAGAAACCTTCATAAAGTGTTGCTTTAGCTGAATGGGGGTGGTGTAAGGTAAACAAATATGATCAAAGTGGGTCATAGGAAGAAGAAAAGCACTTGGAGTGCCTTGGACTTACGAATGTAAAATATGATGAAATTCTAGTTTTGCAATCGGGGATAATGTCCAAAGGAGAGCTTTATGATTAGTTATAGTTTGTTATGATTGGTAGGGGAATAACTGAAGTCTGTAACTTTCTTAATACCCCTTCCCAGAGCCAGAATTTCCTTATTTCTCCTCATCTTAATAAATGATATCACTTCCAAGTACCTGTACCTTTATCATTTCTCTTTTTCCCCTTCTTCACCTCCAATCTATACATAAACCTACTTTCTCTCCACCTATAAAGGATGTACTATATATTCCTTGTTCCAAGGCACTGGCCTCTTTCCTGAGCCACTGCAAAAGAGCTCTAATTGATCTCTCTTTCTTAACTCTTACACTCTTATAATCTACTTTCGTCCAAGAAGAAGTAGTGATTTTCTTTTAAGCTATAGCATAATCTTTCAGGTTCCCTTTTATAGCCTCAAGGGCTTTTTTTCTTATTATAATGAATCCTACTTGGTCTACCCTACCTCTTTGACTTCATTTCATTTTATCTTGCTATTTCCACACAGCTTTAGCCCTGCTGACTTTTCAAAAATATTTCTGAAATATTCTATTTTTTTATCTGTGGGCTTTAACTTTATTTAGATTGCGTTTAGAAAAAGTATCTTTCAACAACTGGCTAATTTAAATCTTTCAAATCAGAGTTAAGGTCGCTTTTGCATTGGTATGTTATCTGACTATCCATTATGAAATACCTTAATGGTGAAACAAATCTTTATTTATAATTCCTTTTTTCACACTAGTCATTTTCACTATCTGGAATTATTTGATCATCACTGTTATTACTATTACTTTTGTTATAGTTACTTGCATATATTTTTGTTTTCTTTTCAGTAGAATGTAAATTGACTTAGAACAAGAACCTGTCTTGTTAATCGTTATATCCCTAACGTCATCTTCAGTGCGTGGGAAACAGAGGACACTCACTCAATATTTGTTGAATGGATGGATGAAATTTTTCTTTTGTTTCTTCTTCTTCTCCCCAGTGCTATTATTATCATAGGATTCCACCAACATTATGGAAGAAAAGGTATGTGAATTCTTTCAAGTAGTATTATATCAGGTGAAAAACATCTTTGGCTATGGAAAGAAAACCACCACCATCATCATCACTACCAACACCACAAATCCTACTGCTCTAGCCACTATTAAGCACATAATTTGATGGAAGGGGAAAAGTTTTATTTTTTAATTCATAAGCATTTCATTTTCAAATACATCCTTAAATATGAAGACAGCATTTTGCTATATAGCCAAGCCTGGCCTTGAACTCACACTCCAGCTCCTTTTGCTTCCCAAGTGTTGGAATTACAGGCATGTGCCACCAGACACAGCATTCAGCAATTTCTAAAATCTTAATATAGATACAAACAATAAATGAAAATTTGCTTTGGGGAAAGAAAACAGAACTGGATTGATTATCTTATTTCTTTTTGAAATGGAAATATTATAGATGTTGGAGGATAGATAGTTAAGAAAATTTGGATTATGAATTCAGTTGGCTCCAATTGTAATTTTCCTTTAATGAGATAAGGACACCAGAAATAAGATCTAATACTAACTAATACATGAATAAAGAGCATTTATACATATCAAATGCCAGATGATGGGAAAAGTTTATAATCCCTCAATAGGAAAAATCATTAATTTCTAAAAGGCCATTTAGATTATGTTCCTGGGAGATTTTATGAATGTTCTACACCTGTTAACATTATTGATAAGCCATTTGACATTATAAATAGTTTGTACTCTAATATTTATTCTTGATAAAATTTACTTTATAAAATATACTTTTTTACAGAAATGTAAGTAGTTGCTAGAAAGAACACAGACAAATTGAAAGCAAAATGAAGTTCTTTCTGTTGCTTTCAGCCATTGGGTTCTGCTGTGCTTAGTATTCCCCAAACACTCAAGCTGGACGGGCATCTATTGTCCACCTATTTGAATGATGCTGGGTGGATATTGCTCAGGAATGTGAGCGATACTTAGATCCCAAAGGATTTGGAGGGGTACAGGTAAATATTCTTCATAGTACAAGTTGTAGACTTTACTTTGTTTATAGCAAATGATATTCTGATCAGTCTTTAGTAGATATGGAATATTTTTTCAGATATAAGTATTCTACAACAGTTTTCTGTGGAAGAAAAATCTATCATTGTTGGCCACTGTGTTTTTTATTTTTGTGTCTGTGTTTTAAAAACTTTTTGTTTCTTGTTTCTTGTCTTTTTTTTTTTTTTTTTTTTTTTTTTTTTTTTTTTTTTTTTTTTTTTTTTTTAGCAAAGTCTCATTGTGTAGCACAGGGTGGTGTGAAACTCACTACGTAGACCACACTGGCTTTGAACTTGCATAGATCCTGCTGTCTTAGCCTCCCAAGTGCTGAGATCACATTCACCACGATGCCCAGCTTTGTCAGCTACTTAATATTTTATTTTAGAATATCAGCAGGATGTCTCCAGGTGCTGTTGGTTTTATCAAGTGGTTATATAGCAAGTAACTGTGTATACAAAGACTCAGAAATTATTTTCATTTATTGATTAGTTCCTGGAGTATTTAATGATATAAAGTAAGGCATAACTTGGTATTTATTAATGTTGTTTCATTTGTAGGTCTCTCCACCTAATGAAAATATTGTAGTTAACAACCCTTTTCAAAACTTGGTAGGAAAGATACCAACCAATTAGCTATAAGACATGCACAAGATCTAGCAATGAAGATGAACTCAAAAACATGGTAACCAGGTGTAACAATGTTGGAATAAGTGAATTCATGTTTCTTTTTAAAAATAAAAATTATGTAGGAAAATAATTTCTTACACCTTTGTCTTTTGATCAGAATTTCTTTCACTTTTTTAAACAAATTATTTCACACTTTAGCTATAACTCAAAATAAGCTATTGTTTATGTCCACCTTTTAAAAATACTTGTATATGTATGTGTGAAGTTCAAGGGTACTAGCATTTCATGTAATGCTCCATATTTAGGAACATGGTTGCCTTCCAAAATACAGTTGATGGTCAGGCTTTTACAAACTGGTGGGATAATGGGAGCAATCAAGTAGCTTTTGGAAAAAGAAACAGAAGATTCATCGTCTTTAACAATAATGACAGGTAAGTAGATATCAATTAAAAGGATTATTTTATACTGTCATACTGTTAGTTTATTCTTTTCTTCTCCTGCTTATTCTCAGTTCTGAAAAACATCTTTAGTCAGTAGATTAAGGAAACAGAGATCAGAGTACAGTAGAAAAATAATGATGGCTCTTAACTTGTTCCCTTATTTTTATAAAAAAAATTTGTTTTAAGTAGAGTTCCTTCTGTGGACCCTCGCAATATCATATGCGTGCGTGCGTGCATGTGCGTGCGTGCGTGTGTGTGTGTGTGTGTGTGTATGGGCTGGGATTTAGCTCAGCTGGTAGAGCGCTGCACTTCAGTCTCTGAGGTCCCCAGTTCAATTCCCAGCACCGCAAAAATGGGAGAAGGACCTGGCAATCCACTCCCAAGGCAATCCCGAAACAGTCAGCCATTGAAAACCCTACAAGGTTCGCTATGAGTCGGATACCGACTCGACAGCACCTAACAACAACAACAACGTGTGTGTGTGTGTGTGTGTGTGTGTGTGTGTGTGTGTGTGTGTGTGTGTGTGTGTGTACATATGTCACTGTTGTTAGTTGCCATTGAGTTGGGTCCAATTCATGGTGACCCGACATCAGAATGAAATACTCCTCCATACTGTGCCATGACTGGCACCATGTCAGTGCTTTGCTACTCATAGAGTTTTCATCGGTTGATTGTTTTGCGATTGCTTCCGGGGTGGATTGTCACATCTGCCTCCCACTTTTGTGGTGCTCGGGATCAAACCCAGGTCCTTAGTGGACATTTATACAGATATACTCCACACTCCACCAAATCACAAGTAGTTAATATAAGGGTTGTAAAATCACTTAAGAATGTGTCATCTCAGAAATGGAATATCTTTTTTTCCCCTAGCTCTTTATCTCAATTATTCTTTCATCTTCTCCTTTGGTATACATTCTGCACTTCTCTGTCTCTTTGTGACAAATAACTTTTTAAAATATATGAATAAGAAATATGTATTATAAGGTCAGCTATATTCCTCAAGAGATTTTTGAGTTTTATTTCCCAAACTCCCCATTACTGGCCTTTTATTTATGATTCATATATCCTATTCTTCTGGTCTAATGATTCCCTCTTATATATAGCTGAGAAGATCTCTTTGCAAGCAGTTGAAATATCTCAAGCCAAGGCCAACTTCTACTCATGTTTAGTTCATTTTTTTCCTATGTTATACTTTTCTGGCCAAAAAATAATAAGTCAAGTACATGACTTTTTGGTTAAAAGAGCATGTGACTAGTTCATTAATTTTTACTTTTTCTGAGTAAGAGAACCAAAATAAATTTATGCAAAACAGAATCTTATTCCAAACTATTTCATTCTTCATAGAAATGCAAGGTTATTTTTACTTCCAGTCCAAATTCTTTCTAGCCTCTTGAAAAAAAAGAAAAGGTTGTTTTGAATAAATAATACCATTTACATTGTTAAAAGTAATCCGTATTTTCTTAAGTTCAGAAGAGGACTAATTTAAAATAGTTACAAATACTTTTATCTAAGCTTGACATTCCTACACATCTTCAAGGGTATAATTCAAGTTTAAGATTTTCCTAATACTCACCACTGACTAGGAAATTGCCAGGTCTTTTGGTTCTGATGATATTTTCACGTTCTCTGGACAGGTCTTTATGTTTGGATTTTCTACTTACTGAGACCTTGACTCCTAAGATCTATAGCACAAAGTTAAACCATTTATTTGTTTTAGAGATAGTGCACATTCTTGCATTTGACTGTGTTGAATTTAAGTTAAATGTTAAATTTTATTTTTCAGGGCATTGTCCTCAACTTTCTAAATTGGTCTTCCTGCTGGGACATATTGTGATGTTATTTCTGGAGATAAAATTGATGGTAATCACACAGGAATTAAAATCTCTGTTTCTAGTGATGGCAAGGCTCATTTTTCTATTAGTAACTCTGCTGAAGACCCATTTATTGTAATTCATGTGGGATCAAAATTATAAAATTGACATTAAATGTGAAAAAAAGTATTCAAATGTGTTTCTTTTCTTATATAGACTTTACTTATAAATCATAAACTTTTAGTAATAGCAGCACATAACCTTTAAGAGTCACCTAAGCTTAAAAACACATATAATTGTTGTTGTTGTTAGGTGCCATTGAGTGCTCCTCTGCACTCTCTGAGGACCTGAGTTTGATCCCCAGCACTGCACATATATTGTATAATACAATAATAACTATGGCCAAGATGTTACAATGTTTTAGAAGATTTGTCTTAACCTATTTTTCAAAGGAATTTCTAAGAACTCAGAAAGACATCCAGAAAAACATATTTTATCATTAACACCATTGGTCTACTATGTATCTTAGTTCTGTTTGTATATAATTTTTCCATAGAGGGTTTCTATCAATTAGAAATACCTGGCTTAATGATGATTCCCACACAAAGACAGCTCATTTGTATGTTTTCCAAAATACAAAGGCACATTTGCAATCAATGAGGTTTAAAAATAGGAGAAAGCCAGGCACAATGGCTCACCCAGTCACTTGGGAAGCTGAGGCAAGAGGATTGAGAGTTTGAAGTAAGAGTTAGCCCACACCAATTAGTGAGACCCCGTTTCAAAAATAAATAAATAAATAAATAAAAACAATAAAAAGGGGAAGATGTTGCAGCCAAGTGGCAGAGCACTTGCCCAGTATGTGTGAGACCCTGGATTCTACCTCCTGATACTACCAAAAAAGAAAAAAGAAAAAACTCAGAAACTTGAATTATACAATCTATAATTTTTATTAATATTGATCAGAGGAATCTCTTCCTATTTTCTTTATACTATTTCTTCTTATTATCTTTCTACACCTTTGACTTGTTCTCGTATGGCTTTTGTTCTTTCTCCTTACCTCTGATATACATATTAGTTTAGGGTTTTCAGGACCTTAAGACCTCCAGGTTTGTTTCCTAATCTTGAAGGTTGCCTTTATCTTGACTTTAAAAATAGAATTTATTTTGCCTCTCACCTATATCTTCTTATAACTGATTTTTTTTTTTCTGTACTGGAAGTTGAACCCAGGGCCTTGTGCTTGCATGCTCTGCAAGTGCTGGATCACTGAGCTGCACCCATAGCCCAGTTTTTTAATTTTTGAGACAGGGTCTCACTAAGATACGCAGACTGCCTCTGGTCTTGGACTTGTGATCCTCCTGCCCCTTCCTCCCGAGCCGCTGGGATTACAGGCATGTGCCACTGCACTCGGCTTCTGCACCAAATTCTTTAGTTTTTTCCACTGAAATATTTCTTGACTATGTTATTTTCTCTGTCTACTACCACTGTGTAGACATCCTGTTCTTAAATGATCATAATTATAGTCTTTTATTTTATCACCAGTGATATGTGAACAAGACCTAGACTACACTTAAGGTCATGTTTTTTATTCTTTATAAAAACTGCATTATACCATGCGAGCAAAGATGTAAAGAAGAGTAAACACATACCATATATTCTCATGGCACAATTACCTTTATTCTATTATAAATGGGAGTAAGCAGAGAACCCCTTGAAGGAATGGGTGGCCTTGCTGTTATCTGAAATACTGGTGGAATATTTTTCAGCATCACAGCATCATTCCAGCCCACACAATATGATAAACTGACAGACATGAGGGAGTCTTCAGCAAATTTTGCTGGAAAAATTGACTATCCATATGTAGAAGGTTCAAATTAGACTTGTCCTCTCAATCTTTAGGAGAATCAGCTCAAAATGGATCAGAGACCTCAACATAAAACTAGGATTTCTTAAATATATGAAATAAAGCTATGATTGTAGCTCAGTGGTAGAGTTTGTGCTTAGCATATGTATGGCCCTGGATTCAGTCCCCTAATCTTCACCACACATACACTTGAAATAGAGCATTTCATAATACACTAACAGCAAAACAATACTCCTTAAGGAACACTTATATTTGAAGTTTCAACAAAACATATTCAATATCTGTGGGGTACAGTATGTTATTTCTATGCATGTATACAATGTATACTGATTGAAACAGGTTATTGAACTTTGCCTTCTTATAATTACTATATATTTGGAGGCTTCAAGCACTTATCTTCTAGTAAGGACATTTGTTAAAAAGTCTATCTTTTCTCCAAGGTATGCCTTTGGTCCCTTTGCCAAAGATCTGGTGGGTGTAGTTTCCTAGGTGTATATCTGGTTCTTCAATTCTGTTCCATTGATCTCCATGCCTGATTTTGTGCCAGTACCAAGCTATTTTGGCCACTGTGGCCCTGTGTCTCTTGCACTGTTTTTGCTGCTTAAGATTGTTTTGGCTATATAAGGCCTCTTGTGCTTCTATATGAATTTTAGGATTGTTTATTTCTGTGAAGTATGTCTTTGGAATTTTGATGGGGATTGCATTGAATCTGTAGATTGCTTTTGGTAGTATATCCATTTTCATAATATTAATTCTTCCAATCCATAAACAAGGGAAGTCCTTTGATCTTCTAGTATCTTCTGTGATTTCTTTCTTTCATGTTTTGAAGTTTGCATTACAGAAGTCTTTAGGGTCTTTAGTTAGACTGATTGCTAAATATTTAATTTTTTGAGCTATGCGAATGGGAATGTTCTTTTGATTTCATTCTCTTCCTATTCACTACTGGTGTGAACAAATGCTACTGATTTTTGAGTGGTAATTTGTATCCTGCTAATTTGTGGAAGGAGCTAATTAGCTGTAAGAATTTTCTAATGGAATTTTAGGGTCCTTTAGGTATAGGACCAGGTCATCTGCAAATAGGGATAATTTAAGCTCTTCTTTCCATATTTGTATTCCTTTTATTTCTTTCTCTTGCCTGATTGTTTGGGCTAGGATTTCAATCACAGCATTGAATAAAAGAGGAAAGAGTAGATGTACTTCTTTTGTTCCTGATCTTAGAGGGAATGCTGGTGGGACTATAAATTAATTCAGCCACTTTGGAAATCAATATGAAGGTACCTTAGAAAACTAAAAATAGAACTGCCATAGGATCCAGCTATACTGTATGTATAATTATGCCTAAAGGAAGATAAATCATCACACCACCAGAGATCCCTCATCATCCTATCTTCAGGGAACTGAGTGCACACAGTGCAGTGTAAGTTCTGTATGAGATCCCAGGGCACAGGTCCACTGCTAAGCATGACCCTGGTGATATGCCATCATCCTACTGATATGGCACTGGCAGCACTTTCCACAGTGTGAGTTTGGTGAGTGAGCCTTGAAGCCAAGACTTGCTGATGAGTGTGGTGCTGGTTACCTGACCTGCCATCTTCGCACCATTGTGGACCTGATAGCACAGTCTGTGGCAGGAATTTGGAGTGTCTTGAGTTCTGTGTGTAGTGCAAGCATCAGACCAACTGGGAACAACACAACATTGTCCTGCCAATGCAGCACTGTTGGCACACTTGATGGTGTGGGGTAGGAGAATGATCCCCAAAGCCAAGATATTCCAATAAGTGTGGCCCTGGTGATATGACCTACCGTCTTCTTGCTGCCACAGACCTGGTTGTACAGTCTGTGGTTAGAGTTCAGTGTGGTGCGAGTTCTGTGCCAGAGCACAAACCTCAGACTGGCTGGAAGTGATGTGCTATATCCTACTGGCATGGCACTGGTGGTGCACTTTGAGTATGTGTTCAGTGAATGAGACCCAAAGCTAGGATGTGCTGGAGAGAGAGGCATGGGTGTTCTGCCATCATCCTCATCAGAGGGATGCCAAGAGCACAGTCCTCAGAGTGAGTTCCATGCAGAAATCCTTGCATCAGATCTGTTGGCTACTGGCAAGGGAGTGTGTGGGGAAAATCTCTTTCATGTGGAGGAATTGAGGCACAGAGCATGACAAACATGGGAAAAGGACTCAATATTAACTTTGGTGTGACAATTTGTGGACAAGACAGCAGCAGCTGATGGGAGAAGTGACCCTTTGATCATGAGGCAGTGTATCATTTAATCTTCATGAATTTGTAACGTTTCTGATAATTGTCTTGCTTTTGACTTACAGTTTTATCCCTTTATGATCTGATAAGGTACATGGATTGATTTCTACTTTTTGTATTTGTTTAGGCAATTGTTATGGAATAAATGTGGTTTTAGAAAAAGTTCCTTGTGGTGCTGATAAGAATGTGTATTCCTCATCTGATGGATGGAATATTCTGTAGACATCTGTTAGTTCCAGTTGGTCTATGGTGCTATTTAAGTCCATTGTTTTTCTGTTGGTTTTTTTGCTTTAATGACCTGTCTCTTGGCAAAAATAGGGTATTGAAATCTCTCATAATCACTGTGTCTGGTCCACTGTATCCCTTTATTTAAAAAAATGTTTTATCATGCTAGATATATCTGTATTTGGTGAGTAAATATTGAATATATTTATGGGGTCTTGGTTGACTATTCCTTTTACTAATATATAGTGTCCTTCTTTGTCTCTTCTGACCAGTCTAGGATTAAAGTCTAAGTGGTCAGAAATTAGTATCACTACTCGTGTTGTTATTTGGGTTCCCACATATTTGGTATATAGCTTTTTAGCTTTTAATTTTCAGCCTTTAATGGTCTTTATGGATGAGGTAAGTCTCTTGAATGACACATAGAGTTTATATTTTTAATCCAATTGGCCAGTCTATGCCTCTTGAATGATGAGTTAAGACTATTTACATTGAGAGTAATTATTGAGATGAACTAATTATTCTGCATCACTGTGGTGTATGTTTCATTTTTAATGCATATTTAGCCTATTTTCTTAATTTTACTGCATGTTTATCATTTATTCCTTTGATCTTGTATTTCTGGTTGTCTTACTTCTCTCATATATGGTGTTTCATTGAAGATCTTCTGTAATTCTGGCTTGGTGGCCATGAGTCCTTTGTTGTTGTTGTTTTTAGGTGCTATTGAGTTGGAATCCAACTCATGGTGACCCTACATACAAAAGGCTAATCAGTGTTGTTAGTGCTTCTCTGATATTCATAGAGTTTTCAATGGCAGATTGTTTTTTGGGAGTGGGTTGCTTGGCCCTTCTCCTAAGCCTACAGCGTCTGGTGTTCCCAGGCAGTCTCCCATCCAAATACTAACCAGGCCTGACCCTGCTTAGCTTCCAAGATCTTACAGGATCAGCAACCACAGAGCTATGGCTGCAAGCCATGAGTCCTTTAAACAAGTCAATACCATGGAATGTCTTAAACTCACCATCTATTTTAAAAGATAACTTCACAGGGTAATGTAATCTTGGTTGGAAGTTATTCTTTTTTAGGAGTTGAATGATGTCTGACCAAGTTTTCTTTGCCTGTAGGATTGTTGTTGAGAAACCTGGTATTATTCTGATGGATTTGCCTTTGTAACTGAGTAGAAGCTTCTGTCTTATAACTTTTAGAATAGCTTTCCTCTCTAGATTTAGAATTCCTATTATAATGTGTGGTGGAGAGGATCTGTTGTGAGCCACTCTCTTTGGAGTTCTAAAGGTTAGTTGTATACATGTCTATTCTCTTAATTTTGGGAAGTTTTCATTTAAAATTTGTTTGAATAGGTTTCCTATTCTTCTCAGATTGTTTTCAGCTCCTTTGTGAACCCATCTGAATTTGTAGGTTGTATGTCTTTATTTTATTGAAGATCTCTTGAAAATCTTGAGCATAATATTTCATCCTCTTTTTCTTTCTTGGCATCTGAGTAGATAAGATCCTCCACTTTTTCTTCAGAGTTATATATCCTGTTTTCAGCTTCTTTTTCAGCCTGGATACTGTAGAATCTACTATAATATTCAGTTGATTGACTTTGCTATGTATTTCCAGCATTTCTAATTGATTCTTCTTCAGAATCTCAATTTCTTTGATCAAGTTTTCTTCAAAGTTGGATATTTTTGTCCACTTATGCCAAGAATGTCAATTACTCTCATTTTTGTGCCCTTGAGGTCTTTTATCATATTTATCAGTAGCCTTCTACATGTTTTATCTGGTATCTCTAAGACTTCAGTTACTTTGAGATTGTCCATAAAAAAATTTGGTCTCCTGGGGATTCCCATCCATCCTGCCCTTTTATATCTCACATATTCTTCTGTTGAGGCTTACCCATTGTTTGGTTTGTGTACAAAGTCTTCCCAATGTAAGGCTGTTAGAAATCTAGATTCAATTTTTACTGATAAACTGATAGATACTCATTAATAATAAAAACCCCAACCCATTCATCTCACTGAAAAATTGATAGAGAAGAGAAAAAAAGTGGAAGAAAGAAAGAAAGAAAAGAAAAAATATAGTATTGATAAAAGTAAAAGTAAAAAGCCAATCATACACATAGAGCATTGCACAAAATCAACCTCCCCAAACCATTCAACTCCATCAGAGAAAAGAAAGGGAGAAAATAAAGAAAACATATATGTATGTATGTATCTATATATGTAGTATGGATAAAATTGAAAATAATCAATCATACAGAGCAGTATACACTGCAAAATCAGAACTCCAAGGCTGTTCAAATGTGTCATGGAAAAAAAAAGACAAAAAACTAAAAACAAACAAAAAAAGCAAATTACAAAACAAAACAAAACAAACCCCCATAAACTTCAAGCTATTCAGCTTGCCCTAGTTAATTCAGACTTTATGAGGGTTACTCAGCTCCTTAAGACATCCATCTTATGTGAAAATGTTGTCTAAAAGCTATCTCACCCCTTCTGATTCCTCTGATTTCCAAGCTATCTGGCTCCCTAGCACTAATTCCCCAAATATAGCTTCTAGGCGGCCACTCTTTCATCATCCTATGCAGGCGTACGTATTTCCACATTGGGGTAGTTTGGGCCAGATTCTCTGTCTTGATCTTCCCCACACCTCTTGCCACTACCTGGGAAAAAATAGGGAAATATAACTCATAATTGCATATAAGTTGTCTTACATATTAATCAAAGGGTTCCATTAACTTCATAAGTTGATGGAAGTGTAAACAAAAGCAATGGAAATATCACAATGGAAATAGCAAATGCCTTGTTACTCTATACCCTGTCAACATTTACCAATGAAGAGAAAAAAAAGAGAAATACCACATATTCTCACTCATTTGAGGGAGCAAAATCTGCCTTAATGGAATGTGTAGATAGATGCACCATCATACCAATACAAGTGGACCTGATATAACAGAACAGAAGACTAATGGGAAGGAGTGGGTGATGAAGATAGTGTGAAGGAGAGGAGGAACAATATAGAGGAGTAAATAAGGAGAGAAAAATGCAAAATATAGGATGCAACTCTATGAAAATATGAAAAAAACAAAAAAGAAAAAAGGGGAAGAAAAAGAAAAGAAAACTCAATCAGAGTACTACCCATGGTTGCATGATTGTCATTACATGTTAATTAAAATTCTTACTTTTCCTCTCTTCTTTCATTTATCCTGTTCTGTAAAATGTTTAAGGACATGGAAGTTTAAACAAAACTGATTTAATCATTATATAATGGATATATCAAATTACTTATTACTCTGCAAGTCACTAACATGTATAAATAAAATGATTAAGAAAGAATTCCTCAAATTATCCCATTTAGCACATTTTAATAACCTAAAGTGCTTTATAATAAGGAGAAATTTCCTTTCTGTAGAGTAATTCAGGAAATAAAGAGGTATGGGCAACAGAACATTGATATTAGTATTAATGAATGCAGTAGCTTCCCCGAGGATTATTCTTCCAGGATAGCTTTCCTAAGAAGTAGATGTACCAACTACTTTCATTCTGTATTTTTTGTTTTGTTCTTGATGTGAAAGACATCAACGATTTGTTTAAAAAGTTTATTTCCCAAGATTTAAGTACATTTTAGTTGTTTTATGGGGTGTACAGCTCTTCAGGTCACTTGATTGAGGTGGAAATTAAGATGAAATGAGAAAACATATGAAAATGCCTGACCCTAAGTAGCAGCTTGTTATGTTTATGTATTTTCCCCTACTCTATGGTGCTAATAAAATATTTTAAATGATGCTGGCAAGTTATCAATTACTTTATTTTATTTTTAAATCTTTAATTAGCATAAATATGATTGGTTTCAGTATGGCATTTTCATAAATTTATATTACATACTTTCACTTTTTCACCCTCTCAATACCCCTTCATTGCTCCCTCTCCCCTCCAACTATTCCCTACCCTCTGCAGATAGTTCCCTTTTAGTCTCTAGTCTCAAACATATAAGGTTCTTATTTTCATTCAAATTTAGATTTTGCATATGAGAGAAAATATGTGGATGAATTTTCCTGATTTTACCTTATATTGCTTAATATGATGATTACCAGTTCCACTCATTTTTTCTGAAAATGACATAATTTTATTCTTAATTTTGGCTGAATAAAATTCCATTTGTGTATGTTGTTGTTGTTAGAGGCCATCAAGTCAGGTCCAACTCATAACAACTCTGTTTACAACAACAACAACAACAACAAAACACTGCCCAACACTGTGACAGGCACATGATATTTTTATGTTGAGCCCATTGTTACAGCCACTATGTTTCTTCTAATTTTAAGTCATACTACATCAGGAAATGAATGTTCTAGGGGCTTTACTCCATTCCCATGAGCTGACTCTTATTTGAGGAGGAAATTCTTCCCCAGTCATATCTTAAATGCTTTCCAGACTGGGAGCTAATTTTCCAGCACTATATTTGGTAGTGCTTCTCTGCTGTTCATTTGGATTTCAGTGGCTGTCTTGGGAATATGCTGCTGGTCCTTCTCCCTAGTCTTTCTTAGTCTGGAATCTCAGCTAGAACCTGTTCACTAGGGTGGCCCTGCTGGTATCTGAAATATGGTGGCATAATTTTCATCATCACAGCAACATGCAAGCCAGTCCCCCTCCACTACATTTTTTAACCTATTTGTTTGTTGAAGGACACACAGGCTGATTCCACATCTTGGCTATTTTAAACAACACTGCAATGAACATGGAAGGACAGGTGGCTCTATGGTATGTGGATTTAGATTCCATTGATTTATACACAGAAGTGGTATAGATGGATCATTATGGCAGTCCTATTTTCATAATTTCCATAATGCCTGTGCTAATTTACATTCCCACTAGCAGTATGTAGGGGTCTTTTTCTCCTACATCCTTGCCATCATTTCTTGTTCTTTGTTCTATTCATGATAGCCATTTTCACTGTGGTGTTATGGGATCTCAATGGAGTTTTGATTTGCATTTGCCTGATGGCTAAAGATGTTGCACATTTTCATATATTTGTCCACAATTTGTACTTATTCTTTTGAGAACCATGTATTCAATTCAATTTCCTATTTATTTAATCATTTTTTCTTGATGTTTTCCTTTTTTGAGTTCTGTATATATTCTAGGTCTGCAGCCATACCACTGTGGCTGAACCCATCAGATCTCAAAGACTAAGCAGGGTCAGACCTGGTTAATACCCAGATGGGAGACCACCCAGGAACACCAGATGCTGTAGGCTTGGGAGAAGGATCTGGCAACCCACTCCCCCAAAATAATCAACCATTGAAAACCCTATGAGTAGCAGAGAAGCACTGACAATAGTGTTTCACTTGTTGTACATAGGGTCGGTATGAGTTGGATTCTGACTTGATGGCATCTAACAGCAACAACATACTCTAGGTATTAATCCTCTGTCAGATGTATAAGTGGCAAAGATTTTCTCAAATTCTGTGTACTATCATTTACTCTATTGTTTCCTTTGCTGTACGGAAGCTTTTAAATTTCATACAATTCCATTTGTCACTTCTTGCTATTATTTCCTAGGCTACTGGAGTCCTTTTTAAACACTTTTTGCCTATGTTTATCTCAAAATGTGTTTCCATATTTTCCTCTAGCACTTTCAAGATTTCTATTTAAGAACCAGGCATGGTAGTGAATGCCGGTAATAATAGTTATTCAGGAGGCTGATGTAGGAAGATTGTGAATTTGAGGCCAGGGGCAGCCTGCATAATCTAGGGAGACCCTGTCTGAAGATAAAAAGGAAAATAAGGGCTGTGTGTGTAGCCCAGTAGTAGAACACTTTCAAAGGATGCATGAAGTCTTGGGTATAAGCAGTACGGCAAAAGTTTTCAGTATTACATTAAAGTCTTTGATCCATTTTGAATTATTTTTTTACAGGATCAGAGACAGGGAAATAGTTTCATTCTTCTGCACACGAATATCTAGTTTCCCCAGCATCAATTGTTAAAAAGGCTGTCTTTTTCTCCAATGTTTGTTTTCAGTACCTTTGTAAAAAATCAGCTAGATTTAGCTATGTGGATTTATTTCGAAGTCTCATATTCCATTCTATTGGTCTACATATCAGTTTTTGTGTTAGTGGCATGCTGTCTTTGTTTCAATGGCTTTGTAGTATAATTTAATGTCAGGTATTGTGATGCCTCCTGCATTGCTCTTTCTGCTCAGGATTCCTTTAATTCAGGGTCTTTTGTTCTTTCACATAATCTTAGGTTTGTTTTCTTCTATTTATGTAAGGAATGTCATTGGAATTTTGATGAGGATTATATTGAATCTGTAGATCACTTTCAGTGGTATTCCCATTTTCACAAAATTATTTCTGCCAACCCATAAGCAATGGAGGCCCTTCCATCTTCTAGTGTCTTCTTGAATTTATTTATTCAGTGTTTTTAAGATTTCTTTTTTTTCTCTTTAGTTAATATAAACATAGTTGATTTATTATAATATTTAAATACATGTATATCATTCCACAGTGCATAATGTTTTGAATTTTTCATTGTAGAGGTCTTTTGCCTCATTGGTTAGATTAATCCTAGGTTTTCTTTGGAGGCTAGTCAGAGGCTTTCTTCATTTCTTTCTTAGCATGCTTATTGCTTATTATTGGTAAACAGAAATGCTACTGGTTTTGAGACGTTGTTTACATATTGTGATCTTTTGCTGAAATTTTTTATCAGATCAAAAAATTTTCTGGTGGATTCTTTAGGATCTTTTAAGCATAGATAATATTATCTGCAAATAGAAACAATTTGATGTTTTCCTCTTATTTGTGTCCCTTTTATTTTTTTTCTTTTGCCTTATTGCTAAGGTTAACTTTAATGACTATATTGAATACAAGTGGAGAGAGTGGACATCCTTGTCTCATTCCTGATTTTAGAGGAAATGCTTTCAGGTTTCCACAGTTAGTATAATGTTGACTATAGGTTTACATATATAGCCTTTCTTATTTTGAGGTATACTCCTTCTCTTTCTAGTTTCTTTAGGAGTTTTATCAAGAAGGAATTTTGAACTTTGTCAAGGGCCTTTTCTTCATCTATTGAGATGATCATGTGGTTTCTGCCTGTGAATCTATTGGTGTGCTATATATGCATATAAGAAGGAAATTCAATCAAACATGGAAATGATCAAATGATATTACTATTTTGTGTAGCTAAAATTTTGTTAAAGATCATTCAAAAACAATTGCAGCAGTATAATAACAGAGAACTGTCAGAAAATTAAGTCAGATCCAGAAAGGGCATGGGACCAGGGACATCATTGCTGATGTCAGATGGATATTAGCAAAAAGCAGAGAAACCAAAGGTGTTTATGTTTTGTTGGTTATTCGAAGGCATTTGACTGTTTGGATCACAAGAAATTATGGATAACATCACAAAGAATGGAAACACCAGAACACTAAATTGTACTCATGAGAAATTTGTACCTGGACTAAGAGGTAGTCATTCAAACAGAAGAAGGAAACACTGCCTGGTTTAAAGTCAGGAATGGTGGGCTTCATGGCTGTATCCTTTCACCATCCCTCTTCAATTTCTATGCTGGGCAAATAATCCAAGAATCTGGACTTGATGAAGAAAAACATGGCATCAGGATTGGAGGAAGACTCATTAACAACCTGTGTTATGCAGATGATACACTCCAAGAGGAAACTGAAGAGGATTTGAAACCTTTACTATTAAAGATCAAAGAACACAGCCTTCAGTATGGATTGCACCTCCGTATCAAGAAAACAAAAATCCTTACAACTGGGTCAGTAAGCAACTTCATGACAAATGGAGAAAAGATTGATGTTGTCCAACATTTTGTTTTACTTGGTTCTACAATCAATACTCAAGGAAGCAGCAGTCAAGAAATCAAAGGATGCATTGCATTGGGGAAAAGCTGTTGCAAAAGACCTCTTTAAAGTGTTGAGAAGTAAAGACATTACATTAAAGATGAAAGTGTACCTGACTCATGCCATGATATTTTCCATCACATCATACAATCATGAAAGCTGGATGCCAGGTCCATTTCCACTCATGATGGGTAAACTGAGTCTGCACATGAGGAAGGGTACCTTTAAAAGGGCATCAGAGGGAATGTCCACTGAAAGGGGAAAAGTACCTCAAAGCCTTCGGAGGGAAAGTCTGCCAAAAGGAGAAGAGTACCTCCAAAAGAAGGTCTCTTCATGGAAAAGGACTTGGAATCTCATTTTTTCTTTTTCCTAAATTTGAATTGGTCACTATTTTCTTCATATTGTGGATTTCTGGGAAAATTAATGAAAAACAAGTAATGAATGTAAATATATAATCTTCTAATTCTGTGAGCATTCATATTGTGGATTTCTGGAAAAATTAATAAAAAGCAAATAATAGATGTAAATATGTAATCCTCTGATTCTGTGAGCAATGCTAATTCAGAGCAGGAGTTAAGAAAACTCCCTAACAGGCCTACAACAAAAAATTCTTGAATGACTGCCAACAGCATGAACTCCTTGAGCCAGCACAGACTAAAGTTTTGTACCAGCAGCCCTCCAATAAGCAAAACAATCTAATAAGTTAAAATATCCATTTTTCATAGTGTGGACTCAATGAGGTGACACACGTATAAATAATTAAATAATAAAACCATCAAAAAATGTGTAGACCTGTACCCACAGTATAAAAGCCTCCTTGAAAATTTCAACACAGAGAGGTACTTATCCATCTAAAGGCAGACCTTGGTTCTCAGCTAGAGAAAAAGAGTAAAGGCTGCTGTTCTGGTCAGCCTGACCCTCCACTGCTATTATGACTGCCAGGTATATGTAAAATTGCACGTATTCTTACTACTTGCATGACCTAAGCCTAAAAATACTGTATAAAAAATGAGCTATCCAAACAATAAACGGAACAGATCCACATTGCCTCTGAGCTACAATGTTTCTGTTACCCACTGCCGACTCCTCATCTGCCTTCGGGAAACCCTGAATCCTAGGCTGCATCTAGGACTGCAGCAGGTGGACAGTAAATAAGGGAGACAGAAGAATTGATTATTTTGAATTATGGTGCTGGAGACAAATATTGATTGCACTATAGACTGCCAAAGAACTAAGAGGTCCATCCTAGAAGTACAAGCAGATGCTTCTTGGAAACAAGGATGGCTAGACTGCATGTCACATATTTTGGATATGTCAAGAGGAACCAATCCTTGGAGAAAGATCTGATGTTGGGACAGTGGTGAGTCAATGAAAAAAAGGAAGACTTTCAACTAGATGGATTGACATAGTGTCTGCAACAATGGACTTAATAAAAATCCTATGCATGGCACAATTTCAAGTAGTGTTTTCTGCTGTATATAGGTTTGCTATGAGTTGGACCTGACTTGAAGGCAACTAACCGGTTGTTTTTGAAATCCATTCTCTGGTAATAAAATACCTGTCTTTACTTTGAAGGCACCTCTTTCTCACCACCTTCCAACTCCCTCAAACTTATCATTTAAATAAATTGGTAGGCTATGCCAAAAATTAAGGCTTTGCATTCAATATCTCTATTGATACTTTGTCAACTATCAAGGATACAGTTCATCAGGCCTGATAATTCAGCTATTGTGCACTGATCTGTACATTGAAAGTGCTTAGGGATGGCATCTTTTTTTAATGTCTCTGACAAATTATTGGTTAAATATTTTGTGTGCTATTCTTCACAGTATCATTGCATTGTAGAAAGTGTCAAAACATTTCTGATTATTTCTGCATGTCAAATTTTAGAAAATTTTTTAGGCTGCAGAAATGGTGCACATGTGTAATCATAGCAACTCAGATGTCAGAGGCATGAAGATTGCAAGTTACTGGCCAGAGGCACCCTGAATAACTTAGTGGTACCCTGTCTAAAAAAAATTAAATGTGGCTTGGGGGTGCAGCTCAGTGGTAAAGCACTTTCAAGTATATGTGAGGTTATGGATTCAGTCTCCCAGTACCACAGCAAATAAATAAATAAAATATATTTATATTCTGGTTTAAAGGGAATACCTCAAACTTAAGGATATCCCATATGATTTTTTCAGTTTCTCTAAGTCCCGGCTGCCTCTCAGTGTACTGTACATGATGGGATCAGAGTAATTCTTCTACTCAGCTAGTCTTAAATTACAAAGTCCCTCTTGACTCTTTTTCTTTTTCCTTACATCCACTTAGCTACTATTTTCTTTATCTAGTCTCCATCAAATCTACTGCATGTCCTCTCACTCTATTAAGGATTGCTGAATATCTGCATCTCATGTGTCACAATTCTATGGGTTGACTGGGTGGTTCTTCTGCTGTGTTACCCATGTCAAACCATTCAACTACTGTTAAATGGTGCATCAACATGTGGTTGGAATGGTTAGAGACAACTATATCTCCTAATGTAGTCCTACATTCCAGTTACACGCTCAGCACTTACAGTTTCAGGAGATGAAGACCATTGTGCAAATCCTGACCAAATATCTGCTTGTTTCTTGTTGGCTGACATTCCTCTAGGCAGAACAAGTAATAAGCTCAGCCTACAGACAGTATAGGAATAAACTCTACCTAGGTATGGGCAGTAGGAAGTTTCATTCATTGGGTAGCTTTTGTTGTAACAATCTAACATATTCTTTTGATTTTCATTCTTACTGCAACAAGGCGATTTCATATTTTCATTACTGCTGTGTTTACTAATGCGTAAGTCTTCTAGTGTTACTATTTCAGTTGTTTCTGCTTTCTAATCCATCTGATATACTTCAAATGTTCTTATAAAGTTACCTTCCTGTTTAAAACAAGGAAAAAAAATAATTTCTTATGGCTTTTGGGAAAAATGTACATTTTCTTCTCTCTGATTTGGAGTATCCCCAATATTCTTTTCCTGTCTTAGTGCCCTAGCTCCTCCACACCTGCCAACCAAATGAATCTGACACTACAGTGACTTGATCTTTTCTTTTCCTTTCTTCTCTTATCTTCTCCTTCCTCCCTTCCTCCCTCCCTTCCTTTCTTCCTTTCTTTTCCTTTCTTTCCCCCTTCCTTCCTTCCTACCTTCCTTCCATCTTTCCTTCCTTCTTTTCTTCCTTCCTGCCTGCCTGTCTGCTTTCCTTCCTGCTTCCCTTCCCCCTTCCTTCCTTTCTCTCTCCCCCCCCCTCTCTCTCTCTCTCTTTCTTTCTTTTTTTCTTTTTTCATTCTTGTGGTATTTGTACTTGGGAGTTGAACCAAGGACCATGTGCACATTTTAAAAGTGCTCTACCACTGAACTGCATCCTTAGTTCCTTTTTTATATTTTTTTATCTTGAGAAAGCATCTTGCTAAGTTATGCAAGCTGCCTCTGGCTTTGAACTTGTGATCTTCCTGCCTCTGCCTTCCAAATTACTGGAATTGCTGGTGTGTTTATTTTTTTGCTTTAGGAATGTAGTCTTGCTAAGTTGCATGGGTTGTGTGGCCTTGAAACTGCTGTCCTCTTCCCTTGGCCATTTGAGTCACTGGGATTGCAGGCATGAGCCATGGCACACAGAACTTTCTAGCCATTTTATTTTCCACTTTCCCACATTTGATCATTCTTTTTCTCTTACTAAAAAGCAATGTTACCTCTCCTCTTTTCATTAAAGTCCAATCCATTTTTCAAATCACCTGCCACAATTGATTTTTTGTCTCAGTAAAATTCTGAAGTACTTTATTCACAACTCTCTTAAAACAATAACCATATCCTTCATTTTCTTATTTTTGGTTTTCATTGTTTATTATTTGTTTTGTGTGTATGGGGATGTCCTTTCTCTGACTCAATAGAACCTCTAGGATAGATCTGTCCAATGGAATATAATGTAAATCCTGTATGTAATTCAATATATTTAATAGACAATTGAAAAGAAGCAAAAATGGAAGCAATTAACATAAATAAATTTTATTTAGCCTCATGTACAAGAGAATATCATGCCAGTATATAAGTAATATAAAATTATTTTTCTAGTAATTTATACATTAATAATATAAGTGTACAACTTGGTGGGTTTCATTATGATATTTTCATACTTGCATATCATTATATATTGCTCTGATTCACCTCCTCCATTACCTTCTTGTGACTCCCTTCCTCTCTCACCTTCCTCCCCCTCACCTGTCCTCTGCCTAATAGCAAGAAAAATTATCTTTTTTTTTTTTAAAGCAGAGTCTCACTGTCTACCCCATGCTGGCCTAGAAATTGCTATGTAGAACAGGCTGGCCTCCAATTTGTATCATTCTTCCTGACTCAGCCTCCAAAGTGCTTGGTTTACAGGTATGCACCAACAGCCTGGCTTTAAATTTTACATTATATTATAATACTAATTCTGAAATTCAGAGTGTATTTTACACTTATAGTGCATTTTGTTCAGAATAGCAACATTTCATTTGCTCTATAGCTAATTCTTGCTAGTGGGTACCATATTGGAAATCTAATGTTTATAATTCTAGTAGAAATTTTAGTGTAATACAGAAAACTCTGATTTACAGTTATGTCTATTGTCAAATTCTGCCTTTGTCACTTAGTACACAAGTCTGTGTAATTTATGCAATCTATCTGATGCTTAGATTTTTATGTAAAAAATTTTAAAGGATTAAAGTTGAATATGTTACATAATTTCTGACACAATGTTCATTTATTTAAAGAAAATGAAGACATAACTCATGTTATGTCAATGTGTTGCAGAATACCTGGAAATTGTTGTTGTTGTTGTTGTTAGATGCTGTCGAGTTGGTATCTTACCCTCATAGGGTTTTCAATGACTATTTTGGGATTGCCTTGGGAGTGGATTGCCAGGTCCTTCTCCCATCTTTGTGGTGCTAGGAATTGAACTCAGGACCTCAGAGACTACAGAGCAGCACTCTACCAACTGAGCTAAATCCCAGCCCCACCTGGAAATTAGAGTTTCTTTATTACAGCTAATTTGGAGCATATAAGCTACTCTACCAATCACTTGTTAGATTTTGGGAATATGAGATGTGAAGTATACCTTTAAGCAGCTTGGTCCAGAATAATGAATATATAAATATTTAATTATTTGAGATATATTTGCAATATAAGTCAAATACAATTTAATAATGGCATATAAGCTAAAAAGTTGTCACATAAAAGGTGGATTATGAACTGCACGTGGAAACACAAAGGTAGTTTCATGAAGATGTTGCTTCTGCTACAAGTGTACCAGCTACAGGAGGATGGTGGTTAGGGAGGTGGGTTGTAAAAAGTTGAAAAACACTTAGAATGTCATGGAGGTATGCAATTGCATGTAAAGTATAAGAAACCTGTAGTTTTTCAAAGGATTATATTCATACAGTTGGCTGAGAATGGACCAAAGAAGAGGTTAAGGTCCATTTATGACTCTTGATATCCTTCAGAGCTGATAATCCCTATTTCTCTTCATCTTAATAAATGATATCACTCTTTTAGTATTTCTCTTTTCCTCATTCTTCAGCTCTAATCTATAAATCTAATCTATAAATCTAATCTATAAACCTAATATTTCTCTGCTGTGAAGCACATCCTGTGTTGAATGACATTTTGGAGAATATGTGAAATTAACATCCACCTCCAAACTGAGAGAGCTAAAGGAATGACTCATTCAATGTCATCCTGATGAATGAAATGAGTTTATTAGGAGTTACTTATTTTGTGATGAATGGCTATGAATAGCTACATATTCCCAAAGTTGTCATCTCCCCACCGCTCAAGATCCTATTTTATATGGCTCTAAATCTACAGTAGAATTAATGTAAACCTAGCCTTCGAGTGCTACATAGTGTGAAAGACGCAAAGGTGACAAGCAGCTCAGACAACACATGGGATAGACAAAACTAGACTCTGGGAAAATTATGCTTGTGTGTACTCTGTTCTTTCCCTTACAGTGATTCTTCTGGTCTTGGCAAACACTCTGAGTATGGGAAAAATAACTTCTTTTGCTGCAGACTGGCATGTAAAACATCTACATGGTGGTTTGCTGCAAGATGGAGTCACTTTAGCTAAGATTTGGAAGACTAGTCTCTCCACAGCTTATCCATGACTTGGCCCAAGACATTCACTTCTTTGCTGGACCACTGTGAAAGCCTTCCAACCAATTCTCTTTTTTCATTTGTATACTCTTAAAATCTAGTCTCTTTCCAGGAGAAAAAGTGATTTTCTTTTAAGTAAAAGTCTTTAAAATAGTACAATCTTTCATCTCTCCTTCCTAAAGGTTCAGGAGCAATCTCTTTCCTCATATTGTAGAAGGTCCTACATTGTGTGACTTCACCTCATTGACATTACATTATATCTTTCCATTTTCCACACATTCTTCAGCCCTGATGAATTACAAATATATATACATTTTCTGAGTAGTCTAAGCTTTTTTCATCTATGAGATTTTACTCTATTTAGATTTCTCTGTCTCTCTGATCTTAAAATGACTAGCTGCTTTTAATCTTTTTTTGTGGAACATTGGGGTTGAAAACAGGGTCTTGTACATACTATGAAAGTGTTCTGTGCGCTGCATCAGTGCGCTGCATCTCAACCTATTTTTTAATTTTTTAAATCTTGAGACAGAGTCTCACTAAGTTACACAGGCTGTCTCTGACCTTGAATTTATGATCCTCCTGCCTCAGCCTCCTGAGTCACAGAGATTACCATGACCAGATCAACACTCTCAATTTTATAATTCTGCCATTTCATACTAGTCCTTTTTGACATATGAAATTATTTCATAATCATTGGTATCTATATTACTGTTAATTATACTTCAAAAAAATTTTTTAACAGTAGAATGTATGCTGAACAGGAACATGTCTTGTTTGTCATTATATTCCTAAAATCATCCTCATCCTCATCCAAAACAAGTGTCTTGCTTAACACTTGTTGAATGGGTGGTTGAAGTTATTTCACCCCAGTTACTGTATACTACTATTCATTTCATGGTATTTTACTAACATTAGGGAAGAATAGAAGTGTAAATTCTTTTATGTAGTGTTATATCGGGTATAAAAGATATTTGAATATAGGGAGGAAAACATCGCCACCAAAAATTTACTTCTCTAGCCACTTATTAAGTACATGATTTGATGGGGGGCCTTTTTCTTCAATTCATGGATATTTAAATTTCAAATTGTTTCTTAAATATTTCTTTTCTTTTCTTTTCTTTTTCTGCCCTTTCATTTCCTTGCTGTGCTTTTTTATTTCTTGCAGTGCTTGTGATCAAACCCAGAGCCTTGTACATGCTAGGTAAGCACTCTACCACTGAGCTACCTGTCCAGGCTCTTGCTTTGGTTTTAACACAGAATCTTCCTATGTAGCCCAGACTATCCTCAAATTTACATTCCCACTGTCTCAGCCTCCCAAGCTCTGGGATTACAGGGGCACACCACTGCAATTGGCAGTTTCTTAAATCTTAATGCAAATATTTAGATAACTAAAAACTTGAGTTAAGGGAGGGAAACTGACTGGTTATCTTTTTTTTTTTGAAAAAACATATACTGCATAACAAATGTTGGAAGATAGTTAAAGGAATATTTTGGGTATGAATTCAGTTGGTTTTAATTGCAATTGTCCTTTGACTAGTGAAGATGAAGAATATCAGGAGATTGAATATAAACTAAATAATACATAAATTATGATTGTTTATCAAATTCCAAATATTTGAAAAGATTGATTTTTCTTTAATAAGAAAAATCATTACATTCTAAACGGTCATTTAGATAATGTTCCTGGGATATTTTATGAATATTCTTCACTTGTTGAGTTAACATTATTGTTAAGTCTTTTCAGATTATCAATAAAGCCTGTACTCCTAATGTTTATCCATATTAACATTTGCTTTGTAAATATACTATTTTATTGAAAT
This sequence comes from Pedetes capensis, assembly GCA_007922755.1. Lineage (NCBI taxonomy): Eukaryota > Metazoa > Chordata > Mammalia > Rodentia > Pedetidae > Pedetes > Pedetes capensis. The sequence continues at coordinate 15,926 of VMDO01014633.1, read as the reverse complement.
ATAAGTAGTTTCTAGAAAGAACATTGACAATTTGAAAGCAAAATGAAGTACTTTCTGTTGCTTTCAGCCATTGGTTTCCACTGGGCTCAGTATTCTCCAAATATTCAAGAGTGATGTACATCTACTCTCCACTTCTTTGAATGGCATTGGGTGCATACTGCTCAGGAATTTTATTGATACTTCGGTCCTAAGGGATTTGGAGGGGTACAGGTAAATATTATTCATTGTAGAAACTGCAGTATTCTGTGTTTATAGAAAATTATTTTCAGGCTGGGCCTGGCACATTCCTGTAATCCTGGTGACTCAGGAGGCTGAGGCAGGAATATGGCAAGTTCAGGGCCAGAAATAACCAGTATAAGTTAACAAGAGCCTATCTTGAGATAAAAATAATAAAAGAGGCTAGCATTGTAGCTTAGTGGTAGAGCACTTGCAAAGTATGTGCAAGGACCTGGGTTCATCCCTATAGTACCAGGAGAGAGAGAGAGAGAGAGAGAGAGAGAGAGAGAGAGAGAGAGAGAGAGAGAGAGGAGAAAAGAAAAAAGAAAAGAAAATTGTATTCTTATCAGTTTTAGCAAATCTGTAGCACCATCTCATTGAGAAAGAAAATATTCAGTATTATTGGAAACTTTATATTTTACTTTAGGAATCAGTAGGACATCTCCAAATGTGCTGTTAATATTTTCAAATGGTTATAGAGAAACAGTTGCAGGTACAAAGATTCAGATAATTTTTGATTCTTGATTAGTTTCTAGAGGATTTAATCATATAAAGTGAGCCATAATTTGATACTTGTTAAGGTTGTTTTATTTACAGATATATCCCACCCAATGAAAAATGTTCTAATTAACAACTCTTCAAGACCGTGGTGGGAAAGATAACAGCCGATTACATACAAGATCTGTAAATGAAAAAGAAAAAACATGTTGACCACATGTAATAATATCAGTTTAAGTAAATTAATTAAATTAAGTGAATTAATTAAGAAGAAATTAAATTTCTTTTTAAAAATTATATATGGAGCTGTGTGCAGTGGCACACACCTATAATCCCAGTGACTCGAGAGGCAGAGGCAGGAGTGTTGCAAGTTAGAGACCAGAGGTAGTCTGCATAATTTACAGAGAACCTATCTTATAAAGTAAAAAAATGGGCCGAGGGTGCAGCTCAGTGGTACAGCACTTCCAAGCATGCAAGTGTGAAGCCCTGGGTTCAACCCCCAGTACCACATACACAAAAAAATCTGTATCTATCTATCTATATCTATATCTATATCTATATCTATATATGTTGTTGTTGTTAGGTGCCGTCAAGTAGGTATCCGACTCATAGCGACCCTCATAGGGTTTTCAATGGCTTACTCTTTCGGGATTGCCTTGGGAGTGGGTTGCCAGGTCCTTCTCCCGTCTTTGCGGTGCTGGGAATTGAACTCCGGTCCTCAGAGACTGCAGTGCAGCGCTCTACCAACTGAGCTAAATCCCAGCCCCATAGATATAGATAATTTCTCTTTCTATCCCTTGGTCTTTTTACATGGAACATTTTTCATATTAAAAATTTTAAATTTTACTTCATACTCTATAACTCAAAATGAGTTGTTGCCTTATGTTCAACTTTTGCAAATACTTGTATATGTATCATTTACTTACTAAACAATTTAAATAAGAATTTATTTCTAAAGAGAAACCTTGACTTTTAACCCTTATAATTATATACATTCTTTAGTAACATTTTTATGGACAGGAATTGGAAATTTCAGTTACAATAGTTGCTGACATCCTTATGTGTTTTATGTATCCATTCAAAATTCCTGGGTTTTCTTCTCCATTCTTGTTTTTAACAGTAAACTATATTTGCCATGTATGCAGCCATACCACTGTGGTTTCTGATCCCATCAGATCTCAGAAGCTAAGCAGGGTCAGACCTGGTTAGTACTTGGATGAGAGACCACATGGGAACACCAGGTGCTGCAGGCTTCAGCAAAAGACCCAGAAACCCACTCCCAAAAATTAATCAGCCATTGAGAAACCTATGAAACCCTATGGATAACAGAGAAGTGGTAACAATCCTGTTTCACCTGGTGTATATCAGATACCAACTTGATGACACCTAACAACAAAACATATTCTCCATATAATGAGAAAGATACTCAGACTAATATCTATCTTCCTCTTTTCAGATGGTAAGCAGAGAGTAGAAGCTAAATCCTTTGCCTTTGTGATCTGTGTGTCTCATCTATGGCTATAGGCATCAGAAAGACAAGAAAGGCCTTGGGCCCACAAAGACAATAGCTCCCAAAATGCTGTCTTCCATTTTCTTTTTTATTGGCAGTAGGATGAAGGGTTGCAGGAATAAAACTTTAGCAGTAAAACTTGAGGAAGAATGAGAGGAGGCTGAGTGTCAGCATGGAAAGTATATCACCAATTAGTGCTAAATGACCATGTTTTCTCTCTCACAGGCCCTGCCTTTCTAGGATGTTGCCTTATAGCAAGAACGTATCTGCTCAGCAAAGGGAAAGAGTATTCACTGAGCTGTGCAGGAACTTCCAGAAGACAAAGGACTGGTGATAATTCCAAGTGCTTGTCCTGTTCTCACTTGGTATCTGGGGAGATTGGTGCTACCTGGGAAGGAAGAGCTGAGACATGGTATGTTCCTCCTTATTTACTGCTACTAAAATTGTACTGCCTTTGGCAGTGTGAACTATCCTGAGGATGGAGAAGAATGTTTCATATACCATGTCAGTGTGTTACTAGAAAAGCAGGTTCATCATTTTTTATCTTTTCACTGTCCAATTTCCATCACGAGCAGTTTCTCTGAATCTACTATCAATTTATTTATTTATTTATTTATTTATTTATCTATCTATCTATCTATCTATCTATCTATCTATTTATAGTACTAGGAGTAGATACCAGGACCTCAAACATGTTAAAAAGTGCTCTGTCACTGAGCTTCGATTGCTACCTTTTTATTTTTAATTTTGAGGCAGGGTCTTCGTTAATTGCACAGCCTGCTTCTGGCTTCAAACTCATGATCATCCTGCCCCAACCTCCCGAGTACTGACATTAGAGGTGTGTACCAAACCACTCAGTCCATATATGACATTTACATTACCAATTCAGTGTAATTCTCTGCTATCATTTTATTGTATTTATTTCATAGTAATATTCAATATAGTTAGCCAGTTTCTATTCTTCTCTTCTTTAGGCTGCTATGATTCCACTGTTTTCTGATTTCTTTCCATCTCACCCATAACTCTTTAAGGTTCTTTCACAGAATCATCTTCTTCTGTTTTACCCAAGGCCTCATTTGTGTCTATTTCTCTTCTCTGACTTCACTTCTCTGGATGATTGCAATCATTTCCACAGAAATAAAACAAATCTTTTTGCATGAATACCTATATCTCCAATACAGAATTTATATTCTTGTTATTCAGTTTCACATAAACAACAGACACTTGTTACCTCATTTCAATGTTTCTTAGTTTTCATATTTGAATATTATATCATAAATGAAGCTGGCAATTTTATTCATGCACAAACTTTTTACTAGTTCCTACCTCTTATCTTCTCCTATAAGTCTGTCAGTTTGCTGCACTGTGGGGACCTGTGTGTTGTGATGAGGCTGAAAGCTATGCCAGTGGTATCTCAGATGGGTCACACATGGTGGACAAGTTTCAGCTGAGCTTCCAGACTAAGACTAGGGAGTAGGCACTGGCAAACCACTCCTGCAAAGGTTCACCATTGGAAACCCCATGAATAGCAAAGAAACACTGTCAGATATAGTGCCAAAAAATGAGCCCCCCAGGGTCAAAGGCACTCAAAAGACTACTGAGGAAGAGTTGCCTCCTCAAAGTAGAGTCTACTTTGATGATGAAAATGGAGTAAAGCCCCAGGGACCTCGATCTGCTAATATGACATAACTCAAAAAGAGTAGAAACAATAGTAAGTATCCATTAATTGGAAAATGGAATGTACATAGTATGAATTTAGGAAAATTAGAAATCATTAAAAGTGAAATGGAGCACAAAAACATTTACATTCTAGGCATCAGTGAGACAAAATGGACTGGCATGAGCCATTTTGAGTCAGATAATCCTGTGGTCTACTATGACAGAAATGAAAAACTAAAGAGAAATGGGGTTGCATTCATCATCAAAAAAGCCATCTCAATATCTGTCCTGAAATACAATGTTGTCAGTGATAGAATAATATTCTTGCATCTATAAGGGAGGCCAGTTAATATGACTATTATTCAAATTTATGCACCCACCATTAAGGCCACAAATGAAGAAAGGGGAGATTTCTACCAGCTTCTGCAATCTGAAACAGACAAAACATGAAATCAGGACATACTGATAATTACTGGTGGCTGGAATGCAAAGGTAGGAAACAAAGAAGAAGGTTCAGTAATTGGAAAATATGGTCTTGGTGACAGAAACAATGTTGGAGATCACATGATAGAATTTTGTGAGACCAATGACCTTTTTATTGCAAATACACTTTTTCATCAACGTTAATGGTGACTATACACATGGACTTCACCAGTTGGAACATACAGGAACCAAATTGACTACATATGTGGAAAGAGATGACGGAAAAGCTCTGTATCAAATGTCAAAACAATACCAGGTGTTGATTGTGGACTAGACCATAAACTTCTCATATGCAAGTTCAAACTGAAGGTGAAGAAAATTAGAACAAGTATATGAAAGCCAAGGCATGACCTTGAGTGTATCCCACCTGAGTTCAGAGACCATCTCAAGAACAGGTTTAATGCATTAGACAGAAATGATAGGAGATCAGATGAGTTGTGATATGACATAAAAGATATCATTCAATAAGAAAGCAAAAGGTTATGAAAAAAAAAAAGAAAAAGGAAAATGCCAAATTACATGTCCAAAGAGATGCTGGAACTTGGCCCTTGAACATCAAGCAGCTAAAGGAAAAGTAAGACATAATGAAGTTAAGGAACTAAACAGAAGATTTCAAAAGGCAGCTCAAGAAGACAAAAACAAATATTATAATGATATGTGCAAAGAGCTGGAGACAGAAAACCAAAAGGGAAGAACATGCTCTCTGTTTCTCAAGCTTAAGGAAATGAAGAAAAAATTCAAGCCTCAAGTGGCAATAGTGAAACATTCTACAGGGAAAATATTAAAGGATGCAGGAAATATCAAAAGAAGATGGAAGGAATACCCAGAGTCATTATATAAAAAATAATTTGTAGATGACCACCATTTCAAGAGGTTGCATATGAAGAGGAACCTATGGTATTGTAGGACAAAGTGAAAGCCACTTTGAAAGAACTGACAAAACACAAGTCTTCAGGAATTGATGGGATAACAATAGAGATGTTTTAACAAACAGATGCAGTACTGGAGGTCTTAACATGCCTATGCCAACAGATTTAGAAAACAGCTACTTGGCCAACTGACTGGAAGAGATCCATGTTTGTGCCTATTCCCAAAAAAGAGGATCCAAGTGAATGTGGAAACTATTGGACAATATCATCAAAATCACACACAAGTAAAATTTTACTAAAGATCATTCAAAAGCAACTGCAGCAGTATATAGTCAGTGAATTACTGGAAAATCAAGTGGGATTCAGAAGAGGGTGGGGACTAAGGACATCATTGCTGATGTCAGGTGGATATTAGCCAAAATCAGAGAATATCAGAAGATGTCTATCTGTGTTTTATTGACTATGAAAAGGCATTTGGCTGTGTGGATCATAACAAATTTTAGATAGAACTTCAGAAAATGGGAATACCAGAGTACATAATTGTACTCATGAGGAATCTGTACATGAACCAGGAGGCAGTTGTTTGAATAGAACAAGGAAATACTGCCTGGTTTAAAGTTGAGAAAGATGTGTGTCAGGGCTGTATACTGTCACCATATCTCTTCAATTTATATGCTGAGCAAATAGTCCAAGAAACTGGGTTTTCTAAGAACATAGCATCAGGATTGGAGGAATACTCATTAACAACCTGCATTATGCAGATGACACAACTCTGCTTGCTGAAAGTGAAGAGGATTTAAAACACTTACTGATGAAGATCAAAGATCATAGCCTTCAGTATGGGTTGTGACTAAACATCAACAAAACAAAAATACTTATTACTGGGTCAACATGCAACTTCACCATAGGAGAAAAGATTGAGGTTTTCCAAGATTTTGCTTTGCTTGGCTCTATAATCAACACCCATGGAAGCAGCAGTCAAAAAATCAAAAGATGCATTGCTCTGGGAAAAGCTGTGGCAAAAGATCTCTTTAGAGTATTGAAATGTAAAGATGTCACATTGAAGACAAAGGGGCAACTGACTCATCCCATTCTATTTTCAGTTGCATCATATGGTTGTGAAAGTGGGACATTGAACAAAGGAGACAGGAAAAGAACTGATGCTTTTGAATTATGGTGCTGGAGATGTCTATTGAATATAGCATGGACTACCCAAAAGACCAACAGATCTGTCCTAGAAGAAGTGCAACCAGAGTGTTCTTTGCAAGCAGGGATGGCTAGACTGCATCTTACATATTTTGGACATGTAGTCAGGAGAGACCAATCCCTGGAGAAAGACATCATGTTTGGGACTGTGACAGGTAAAAAAAAAAAAAAGGAAAACCCTCCACCATATCGATTGACACATTTTCTGCAACAATTCACATAAACATAGATAAGATCATGTGCCTGGCACAGAATCAGGAAGTGTTTCAATCTGCTGTACATATGGTCACTATGAGTAGAACTTGACTTGATGGCACCTAACAAAAACAACAGCTCTTATTAGCTAAAAACCAAAGGTACTGCCTTTATGTCCACACATTCCCCTCAACAACTCTTATTTTGTTGTTATGTGCTGTTCAATCAAGTCTGACTCACAGTGATCCTATATTAAATAGAATGAAGCACTCCAAGACTCTGCCAGGAATATGATCTTTTTTATGTTTAAGTCCATTGTTGCAGACACTGTGTCAACTCATGTAGTTGAGGTTCTGTCTTTTATCATTGACCTGCCATTCCCCAAACATGGTATCTTTTTCCCAGGATTGATGCCTCCTTACAACATGTGCAGAATACGTTAGATGCACTCTAGCTATCCTTGCCTCCAAGGAGCCCTCTGGTTGCTATTCTTTTGGATGTCTCTTTTGTTTCTGTTGGCAGTCTATTTTGTATCCAATATTTGTCTCCAGCATAATAATTTCAATGCATCATTTCTTCTCCTGTCTCCCTCATTCAATGTCCAGCTTTCACAACCATATGATGTGGCTCAAGATACCATGGCATGAGTCAGGTGCACCTTCGTCTTCAATGTGACATCTTTACTTTTTAGCACTTTAATGAGGTCTTTTGCACCAGCTTTCCCTATGCAATGCACCTTTTGATTTCATGACATCTAGTTTCATGAGTGTTGATTGTAAAACCAAGGGAAGCAAAATGTTAGACAACCTCAATCATTTTTCTGTGTATCATGAAGTAGCATGCTGCCCCAGTTGTTAGGATTAGCATTTTCTTGATGTTGAAATGCAATCCACACTGAAGGCTATATTCTTTGATCTTCATCAGTAAATGTTTCAAATCCTTCTCACTTTCAGCAAGCAGTATTATGTCATCTGCATAACACAGGTCATTAATAAGTCTTCCCCTAATCCTGATTCTGCCTTCTACTTCTTAAAGTCCATCTTCTCTGATTATTTGCTCAGCATAGAGATTGAAAAGGTATGGTGAAAGGATACACTCATGATGCACACCTTTCTTAACTTTAAACCAGGTAGTGTTTCCTTGTTCTTTTAGAGTGACTGCCCCCTGGTCCATGTACAGATTCCTCATGTGTACAATGAAGTGCTCTGGTGTTCGCGTTCTTTGCAATGTTTCCATAATTTATTATGATACAAACCATCAAATACCTTTGCATATTCAACAAGACAGATCTTTGTGGTATTCTCTGCTTTTGGTTAATATCCATCTGACATAAGCAGTGATGTCCTCAGTCCCATGCCCTCTTTGGAATCCAGCCTGAATTTCTGGTAGTTCCCTGCCAATATACTGGTAGAGTCACTTTTGAATTATCTTTAGAAAACTTTTACTTATATTTGATATTAATGATAATGTTCAATAATTTCCACATTCAGTTGGATTCCCTTTCTTGGGAGTAGGCACAAGTATGGATCTCTTTTTGTCAGTTACCCAGGTAGCTGTTTCCAAATCTCTTGTCATAAACAAGTTAGTATCTCCAGTACTGCATCTATTGTGGAAACATCTCAGTTGGTATTCCATCTATTTCTGGAGGCTTGTGTTTTGGCAGTTCCTTCAAGCCAGCTTCCACTTTATCCTTCATCCTTCATCATTGGTTCCTGATTATATACAACCTCTTGAAATGGTTGTTGATTCACCAGTTCTTTTTGGTATATTCTTTCCATCATCTTTTGATGTTTCCTGCATTTTTAAATGTTTTCCCTGTAGAATCTTCTACTATTGACACTCAAGACTTGGATATTTTCTTTAATTCCTCCAACTTAAGAAAAACAGAGCATGTTCTTCCTTTTTGTGTTTCTGTCTCCATCTCTTTGCACACATCATTAAAATATTTGATTTTGTCTTCCCAAGCTACACTTTGAAATCTTCTGCTTAGTTCTTTAACTTCATCATATCTTCCTTTTACTTTAGCTCATTGATGTTCAAGGGTAAATCTCAGAGTCCCTTTTGACATGTAATTTGGTCTTTTCTTTTTTCCTGCCTATACAATAACCTTTTCCCTTTCTCATGAATGATATCTTTGATGCAACTTACTCTTACCGAAAGTTACTCTTGATTTCTTGTGCTTTTGTATCTCCTTCCACCTTTTCATCCAAGTCATCATCTCTTGCCTGCATTTCAAACAGCCATGTAACAGGTCTGTTTTTCCATTGATTTATTCCTTCAATTTATTTTACTAAAACTGTAAAATTATATTCATAAAATTTAAACCAAATAATAACTTTCAGGTTGTGGTGGCTCATGCCTGTAATCCCAGCAACTCAGAAGGTGGAAGCAGGAGGAACACAACTTTAAGACCAGAGGCAGCCTGCATAACTTAGTGAGATCCTGTCTCAAAATAAATTATAAAAAATGGGTAGGTGGTGCAGCTTAATATTGCAGCACTTGCAAAGAATGCAAGCATAAGGCCCCAGGTTTAAACCCCAGAACCAAGGGGGAAAAAAGAAAAAAATTAAATAAAATAAAAATGTTCTTAATTAAAATTTTAAAATTTTAATTGTATTTAGAATGAAATAAAATCAATGATGGTAGCCTATGAAAACATTATGAGGCATGAACCTAGTTGTCTGAAGTCAACTCTTGTTCTTTTCCCATAGCAATTCTGTACCCTTAGCTCTTCTGGCTTTTCTTCATTTTCTTTAATATGCCATGTTATTTTCAACTTGGGGACTTTAACATGTGCCATCATTTTTCCTTTTAAGTACTCCTTAGCTCAGTGACCTCCATCACCACTTATTCAATTCTGCAATCTAGAAATCTGGGTTTCACCATTGAACCTTTCCCTTCTCTTATATCTCTCTGAGCCAATCAAGCATCAAATTCTTTAAATTTTGCTAATGAATTATTTCTGTATTATGTTCTTTTCTCTGTCCACTGCTCCTATCTAGATATCCTGCTCTTAAATGACCATATTCACAGTCTCCCATTTTACTATCATCAATATGCAAAAAAGACTACACCACCAACTTAATGTCAGTCTTTCTATTATTTATAAAAACTGCCTAGCACCATGTAAGCAGGGAGAATAGGCACATGCCAGGATATAGGACCACCTCAAACATTCTTCTGGCAGTATTACCTTTATTCTTTTATATATGAGAGTAAATAAGAACATTTTGAAGAAATTACCAATATTTGGCAGGGGAGTAGGGTGTCTCTGATATTCACATAGTGATAAAGATATGTCTCTAATCCCAACAGGACAGGGAAAGATGAGTATTATGGACATAAACTAGCAAACCCAAAAGACATTTGGAAGAGATTCTCTAATGGCACAGCAATATTTGTATGAAAGGATATGTTTGTACAGACATTGAGGAGATTCTCCAGGAGAGTGAAATATTAAAGATGTATATTAGCTGAAATTTTAAGTTTCAGAAGACCTTAAATGAAATTTTCTTGGTTATCAAGAATTGATTGTAGCATTAGCAATTACTTTAGCTACCAAGCAAGCAGGATGATTTTCAAATCAGAAAACCACCATTATTGCCATTACTATGTTTTCAAACCACATCAATAAATTACCATTTACTTCAGGATAAAATGCCAAATTCCTACAGAAGTATTAATACTGCCTCTGATATCTTCCCTCATCAGAATTTCTCCTTTAGCCTCTCTGCTCTCTGACTATACTAATTTTTTAGTAAGTGATACTCAATAAACCCTTCTTAGCCCCCCAATTTCAAGACAATTAACATCCTACTCCTTCCACTTGGAATGTTGTTCCCTCACTCTGTCCCTATTTAACTCCTATTTATCATTCAAATCTTGTGTTATTGTTAGTCCTATATGGAGATTTACCCAAGATTCAAGTTTCCTGATCAATGGCATTACTAATATGGCACATGCCTTTAATCTCAGCAACTTTGAAGGCTGAGGCAGGAGGATTGTGAGTTTAAGGCCAGAGGCAACCTGTGCAACTTAGCAAGATACTTGTCTCAAAATAACTTTTTTTTTAAAGGTCGGGTTTTTGTTGTTGTTAGGTGTTGTTGAGTCAGGTCTGAGTCACAGGGATGCTTTGTACAACAGAACAAAACATTTCCCAATTCTGTGCATGGCACATGATCTTATTTATGTTTAAGCCCATTTTGCAGATACTGTGTCAATCCATCTAGTTGAGGGTTTTCCTTTTTTTTTTGTTGACCTGTCACTCTCCCAAACATGATGTCCTTCTCCAGGGATTGGTCCCTCCTGACTACATGTCCAAAATAAGTAAGGCACGGTCTAGCCATCCTTGCTTCCAAGGAGTACTCTGGTTGCACTTCCTCTAGGACAGATCTGTTAGTTATTTTGCAGTCCATAGTGTATTAAATGTTTTTCTCCAGCATTATAATTCAAAAGCATCAAAACTTCTTCTGTCTCCTTTGTTCAATGTCCAGCTTTCACAGTTATATGATATAACAGAAAATACTATGGCTTGAGTCAGGTGCACCTTTGTCTTCAATGTGACATCTTTAATTTTCTATACTTTAAAGAGATCTCTCATCCCAGTTTTTCCCAATGCAATGCCTGTTTTGATTTCTTGACTGCTGCTTCCACGGGTGTTCATTGTACAAACAAATAAAGCAAAATCATGGACAACTTCAATCTTTTCTCCATTGATCATGAAGTTGCATACTGATCTACTTGCAAGGATTTTTCTTTTGTTGATATTGAGTCATAATCCATAGTAAAGGCTATGTTCTTTGATCTTCATCAATAAATGTTTCCAATCCTCTTCCCTTTCAGCAAGTAGAGTTGTGTCATCTATATAATGCAGCTAGTTAATGAACCTTCTTCCAATCTTAATGCCACCTTCTTCTTCATAAAGACCAAATTCCCATATTTGCTCAGCATAAAATTGAAGAGGTGTGGTGAAAGGGTACAGTACTAACACTCATCTTTCTTGACTTTTAAAGCAAGCAATGTTTCCTGGTTCTGTTCAAATGACTGCCTCCTGGTCCATGTATAGATTCCTCATGAGCACACATACGTACTATTATATTTCCATTTATCACAGTGTTATGCATAATTTGTTTTGATCCACACAGTCAAATGCCATTGCATAGTTGATAAAACATAGATAGACAACTTTCTGCTATTCCCTGCTTTCAGCCAGTATCTATCTGACATCAGCAATGATTTCCCTGGTTCCACACTCTCTTCTGAATCTGGCTTGATTTTCCATTAGTTCCCTGTCTATTGACTACTGCAGACATTTTTGAATGATCTTTACTAAAATTTTGCTTACATGTAATATTAATGATATTGTTTGATAATTTCCACATTCAGTTTCATCCCCTTTCTTGGGAATAGGCACAAATATGGGTTTCTTCCAGTCAGTTGGCAAGGTAGCTTTTATGCCAAGAGGTTTGCCAAATCTCTTGGCATAAACAAGTGAGCACTTCCAGTGCTACATTTTTTTGTTGCAACAGCTCTATTGATATTCCATCAATTCCTGAAGCCTTGTGTTTTGTTATTTCCTTTAAGGTTTCTTCCACTTTGTCCTTCAATTCCATTGGTTCCTCATCATATGCAACCTCTTGAAATGATTGGTCATCCACAATTCCTTTTTTGTCTTATGACTCTGTGTATTCCTTCCATCTTCTTTTAATGTTTTCCACATCACTTAATAATTTCCATGTAGAATCTTTCACTATTGCCACTCAAGGCTAGAATTTTTTCTTCAATTCCTTCAGTTTGAGAAAAACAGAGCATATTCTTCCCTTTTGGTTTTCTGTCTCCAGCTCTTTTCACATGTCATTAAAATATTTGATTTTGTCTTCTCAAGCTTCTGTTTGGTTCCTTAATTTCATAATGTCTTCCTTTTATTTTAACTGCTTGACATTCAAGGGCTAGTTTCAGAGTCACTTTTGACATGTAATTTGGTCTTTTCTTTTTTCCTCTCTTTTTAATAACTTTTGCTTTCCTCACGAATGATGTCTTTGATTTCATGCCACAACTCATTGGTCCTCTATTATTCATGTCTTTTGCATTGAACTTATTCTTGAGGTGGTCTCTGAAGTCAGGTGTGATATAATCAGGATCATACCTTGGCTCTCATACACTTGTTCTAATTTTCTTCAGTTTCACTTTGAACAGGCATATGAGCAGTTAATGGTCTAATCCATAATCAGCACCTGGTCTCATTCTGACATTTGGTATTGAGCTTTTCCATCATCTCTTTTCACAAGTGTAGTTGATTTACTTTCTGTATATTTCATCTGTTGAAGTCTATGTATATTGCTATACATAGACTGTTTTTGTAAAGATTAATTTTAGTGCACTTGCCTAATCTGCTCAAAGCTCTGGCTTCAATACCTCACTCCTGATATATATATATATATATATATATATATATATATATATATATATGCTTTAGGCTTCTTATCTACTTTGGGGTAGGGTAAGGGAGAAGAATGCAGAGAAAGAAGGAGAGGGAGAGAGAACAGAGAACTTGCTTAACACAAGGCTGGCCACCTCAACCTAAACACTTCTTTGAAAACAGCTTAAAATTAAAAAAAAAAACCCTTTTTGGTTAATAATTTTTAGTGTCATGTACTTTCATTATGAAAGTTTCATATATGCATATCATTATATATTGCTTATGCTCACATCCCCCATCACACTCTCATGACCTCTCCCATCTCACCCTCTTCCTCCTCACCAATTGTCCCCCCTTTTCATGCATGTCTTGTGTGTGTATATGTGTGTGTGTGTGTAAAATCCAGATTTTTTCTTTTAGAGTAAAATGTGACATTTCTGTTTGTATCCCCCATTATTCTTTCTTGTTACCCCCATCCTCTTTATTGCCTTTCCTTCCTCCCATAGGCCCCTTCTTACTGTTATGACCAATAAAATGTTGGCTATACATTGAAATCTATCATCCACATATGAGAGAAAACATGCAATGTTTGACTTTCTGGGTTCAGCTTTTTTTCATTTAAAATGATGATCTCTAGTTTTATATGTTTTACAGAAAATGCAATAACTTTGCCATTCTTTATAGCTTAATAAAACCCCATTGTGTATATATACTACAATTTCCTTATCCATTTATCTATTGATGGACACTTAGGTTGATTCCATATCTTGGCTATTGTGAATAGTGCTACAATAAACATGGATAAGCATGGATCTCTATGGTAAGCTGGCTTATATTCTTGTGGGTATATACCCAGAAGTGGTATACCTGGGTCAGATGGTAGTTCTACTCTCAGTTTTTTGAGGAAGCTCCATACTGATTTCCATACTGGCTGTACCACCCTGCATTCTAACCAGCAGTACACAGGATTCCTTTCTCCCTTCATCCTCTCCAGCTTTTGTATTGATTGTTTAGTTAATGCTAGCCATTCTAATTGGAGTGAGATAGTATCAATGTAGTTTGGATGTGCATTTCTCTGGTGGCTAGGGATGTTGAATATTTTTTCATATGTTTATTTCTTCTTTTGAGTACCATCTGTTCAATTCATTTGCCCATTTTTTTGTTGAATAATTAGCTTTTTGGTGTTCAATTTTTCACACTTTTCATGGATTTTAGATATTAACACCCTGTCTGATATATAGCGAGCAAGATTTTCTTCTATTATGTAGGCTGTCTCTTTACTCTGTTAATTGTTTCCTTGGTTGTGTGAAAGCTTTTGAATTTCATGCATTCCCATTTGTCAATTCTTGCTATTGTTTCCTGTGCTATTTGGACCCTTTTCAGAAAGTATTTGCCTAAGCTTATTCTTGAAAATTTTTCCCTATGTTTTGCTCTAGCAGTTTCAAAGGTTGAGGTCTTACATTAAGGTATTTGATGCACTTTGTACTGATTTTCATACAGAGAGAGAGAGGGATCTACTTTCAGTCTTCTACATGAAGATATTCAATTCTCCCATCACCATTTGTTGAAGAGTATATCTTTTCTCCAACTTATACTTTTGGCACATTTGTTGAACATCAGGTGGCTGTAGCTGCCTGGATTTTTTTTTTTTTTTTTGATTTTCTATTCTAGTCCACTGTTCTATATGTCTCTTTTTGTGCCAGTACCACACTGTTTAAGTTACTATGCCTTGGTAGTATGATTTAATAACAGCTGTCATGACACTCATTGCATTGGTCTTTCTGTGCAGAATTGATTTGGTTACTCAGTCTTTTGTGCTTCCATATGGATTTTAGCATGGTTTTTCTATTTCTATGAAGAATGTCATTGGAATTTTAATGGAGATTACATTGAATCTGTTTTTGATACCATAGCATTTTTCACAATATTATTTTAATCCATTCTAGTGCATTCAAATTTTTTCTTCAATGCTTCATAGTTTTCATTGTGGATATCTTTCACCACCTTGGTTGTTTATTCCTAGGTATTTCATTCTTTATGAAGCTTTTGTGAATAGATTTTTTTTCCTGACTTCTTTCTCAGCCTTGTCATTATTGGTATATAGAAAAGCTATTAGTTTTTGTGTGTTGTTTTTTACTCATCTGTTTTGCT
Source organism: Pedetes capensis (assembly GCA_007922755.1). NCBI lineage: Eukaryota > Metazoa > Chordata > Mammalia > Rodentia > Pedetidae > Pedetes > Pedetes capensis. Next base: position 721 of record VMDO01014633.1, on the reverse strand, counting down.
GAAAGTGTCTACGAGTGCTAAGAATTTTCTGGTGCAGTCTTTAGACTCTTTTCAGTATAGGATAATATCATCTGCAATGAAGAAAATTTCACTTTTTCCTTTCCTATTTTGACCACCTTTATTTCTTTCTGTTACCTTATTGCTGTGGCTAAGAATTCAATTATTATATTGAGTAACAGTGGAGAGAGTAGATAATCTTATTCCTGATTTTAGAGTAAACACAGTTAATCTTTCCCCATTTAGTATGATGTTGGATGTAAATTTTTCCTCCTCCTCCTCCTCCTCCTCCTCCTCCCTCTTCTTCTCCTTCTTCTTCTTCTTCTTCTTCATGGTACTTGGAGGTTGAACCCAGGACTTTACACATACTTTGCAAGTGCTCTACCGCTGGGCTGTACCCTCAGTACTTAATTTCTTTTTTATTTGGAGGCAGAGTCTTGCTAAGTTATGTAGACTTCCTCTGGACTCTAACTTGAGATCCCCCTGCCTCAGTCTCCTGAGAAGCTAGGATTAGAGGCATGGTTCACCATGACTGACTTCATTTTTCACACATTTCCTTTGTCATGTTGAGGTATGTCTCTCCTCTTCCTAGCTTTTTCAGGACTTTTTTTTCTTTCTTTATTTTCTTTCTTTTCTTTTCCTTTTTTTCTTTCTTTCTTTTCTTTTTTTTTTTTTTTTTTACAAAGGGGTGTTGTACTTTATCAAAGGATTTTTCTGGATCTAT